>JAVQJF010021893.1:0-17182 GCA_036023855.1 Gadopsis marmoratus
AACACTGCAGCTCTTGTGGGCTGTTCTGGTCTGCAGGGGGCAGCACCTACCAGAAGTGGTCCAAGGAAGGAGAACCAGCTGAACCGGAGACAGGGTCATGGGGGGCCAAGGCTCACTGATGGTCGTGGGGAACGAAGGCTGGACCGTGTGGTCCGATCCAACAGAAGAGCTTCTGTAGCTCAAACTGCTGAAACAGTGATGCTGGTTCTGATAGAAAGGAGTCAGAACACAGAGAACATCAGAGGCTGTTACGTACGGGGCTGTGTAGCTGCAGATGCCCATACTGTCATCATGTTGTGGCTGAATTGTGAATCATTTCCTAAAATAGTAGCTCACTGTAGTTTTGATCAAACTAATAATAATTTATACAAAGAGTTTATTTGTTCTGTTTTCTCTCTGCACATGATATATCCTATGATGGGAAGTTGTTATGAGAAGTTGAATCAGTTTCGGCCAACCTGTTGTGGTGTCACTTATAATACATCGAATGAATGAACTGTCTTGTTTGTGTGCAGCCATCAACGCAGCGCTCAGTCAGAGCTGCCTCACATTCACCTCCACGTTGCTGCTGCTGAGCTTCACCTGTGAGCTGACGTGACCGGGCACTGCTGCTCCTCCATACACCACCATACACCACCATACACCACCACCCACGGCTACCTGAGGCACCGGCTCTTTGACCCCCCCTCCCGGCAGCAGCTAAACCTCCACCCAGCTGCAACACTCGGCGCTGCTGGAACATTAAAGGTACAAAAGGACCTAAACCCTGGGAGAGAGGACAGCTGCTGACACAGGATCAGGACCAGATGCTGTGCAGCACACCATCACACTGTGAGCTACTGCTGAAGGGTTCCTCTACGGACTGATTATGTAAGAAGCTGCATGGTACTGAGGGTCACCTACACATGTTGGCAGACTAGATCCCAGGAATTAATGGCATTGGAGAATCCTGATAGGCCAGTCGGCATAGCCAGCTCTCGTACGGACACCAGGGACGCTTCAAGAAGCAATGTTACAAAAATTAAGGCATTCCCCAACTTCACTTCCAATTGCACAAAACAATGGGTCATGAATCTCCAGAGGGCAGAGCCACATAAGGGCTGCTCACACCAAAGCCTGCAGACCCATCAGGTATTGATCGGATCTGGTGAAGGAGCTTTAAGGTTGTTTGAGTTCTCAACATCAACACATCTGGAGAAGAACATTAGTAGGTTGTAGTTCCTTCCAGCTGCTCGCCTGTAGTTCCAGGGTGACTGAGCTCTCCTCTCTGTTTCTGACAGTGTTTCCTTGTTTAAACGATGGAGCTCTACTTTGGGAGTCTAACAAAGGCTTTTTGGAAATTATTAAAAGCTCCTAATGATCTTCAACTGTTTATTCAAGTGTATAATTCTTAGTTTTCCTTTACAAATGTTAACTGTATATATCTAAACGACTGTTTGAACCAGACTAACACTCCACAGCCACACTAGCAGCCAGGAGAAGGGACCAACTGCTACGGTGACGTTTATCTTTATATTTCCAATTTTTAAAATTGACTTATTCTTTTTATTCATTCCTCTTTATATTTTCACATTTATTTTCTTATTCTTTTAGATTCACTCTTTTTCATGGCACTCCTACAACTCCATAGTTAACATTCCGAGACAGGAATTCATCATGAAAGCAATAATCTAACATTATCTGTTTTATACTTATTAAAGGATGTTCAATGAACTTTATTTATTTTTCCAGACTGACTTTTTATGTACAGAGATACAACAATTCCCACCATGAGCAGCATACTATGTTAGGATCCGTACCGAACAGCTGATTTGTTCTGTGCAAAAATGCGGCTACTTCCTGTCACCACTTTTTTCCTTAAATGCAGAAAATTAAGGAAAACTTTAATTGAAATCACGCTTTATGTTGATAGTCGATATCTTAAAAAGTATGTTAGACATTCTTTACAAAACCTTGTATTTATTTAAAACTGTCTAGTAGTAGTAGGGGAGTGGAGCGGAAAATTAATGTACCTATAATCACTGACAATTGAGGAACCACCACAAAAAGAATGTTGCTAAATATCTTAAGGATTCTAACTTTAAACAATCTCTGGTGCTTTTGAAGCTCATGACCCAAACAGGTGTGTCTGCAATGATAGAATACAGCAAATAATACCGTAGAGGTGCTTTTTATTTATTATGTCCACGTGATGGTTATTTTACTCCGACACACAACTCAAACTCAGCTCAAGAAAATCTCATCTGACACCGAACCAAAACCCAAAGCTCTGACTGTCCACAGGGGTTAGAGTGAAGCCTGTGAGACGGATGTCCATGTGGCCCGTTAGAGGAGGACTGGAACAACACTGGCTCGTCCAAAAAGGGTAGCGACATGTCAGACCTGCAGGTGTTCGAGCGTAAAAGGCAGAGACAGACAGGCAGCTCCAGTGTGTGAGACAGGGGGGCTGCAAGACCCTCCCCTTCTCCATGTCAGTGCAACCCCCCCAACAAAGTCTCTTAGACGCAAAATAGAGTTGTAAAGGCAATTTGTTCCATTTTCACATAATATCAGCTGTTATTCTCTATACTTCATAATGAATACAGTATGTACACTGGCTTATAGTATGTAGCTCTATGTACATTTCTGTCTATTCACAAACATAAAGAACACCTGCTGCCATGAGCAGGCAGGTAAACAGTGTGTTTCTACAGACTAAATGCCCTGCATGAGTCTCACATCATGTACGTACATGTGCTGTGTCAAACATCAGGTCATGTGACTAAACCAAGTGCACAGGTGTCAGACTCTTTCCTTTACTGCAGTCGAACACTTTGATATACTGAGGTCTACAAAGACCAGTAAAAGGACTAAAGCAGCGTTGGCTATCCTTATTAGGAAAGAGCTGGTATCAGGACTCGAGCAGTAGGTAGTCCTCGTTGTCAGCGGCAGGCAGCATGAGCTGCTGCTCGTAGTACAGACTCTTGGCATAGTTGATTTCTTGAGAGATTTTGATGGCGAGACTCTCAGTCTTCACATGGACCTGCAGAGAGGACGGACAGGGTTAACAGCAGAGTGGAAACTGATGCACAGAAGATCATTACAGTAGTCGTGCAACGGATCACAAAACTCACAGTTCGGTTCGGATCACGAATTGGGAGTCACGTATCATTTTTTTTGGATAAAAAAAGTGAGAAAAATAACTTTTCCTCTTCTCCACTAACCGTGATTATCACTCACTGCACCCGTTTCCCTCTTACATCCCTGATTCCTTCACATGAACACAAACACGTTCACGTGAAAACAAAACAGCTTTCTGTAAATAATCCAATCAACCTTCAGCGCGTCAGAATAAGTCACAGCACCCATCTGTATCTTGTCACTGCAACTCTGCGTAGAGATTTAGGGACTTGATATTTAAAAAGTAGGTAACAGCGACAGTAGAACTGTATGTCAAGCTATGATGGTTGAACTCTGCAATTAATCTGCAGTTCACATGCGGGGGGAGATCTGTACGGATCAACTGATCCGTTGCACCACTAGTTAACAGCCGAGTGGAAACTAATGCTGGTATCAGACAGACAGACCGGCAGAGGGACAGAGACGGACAGACAGACAGAGACCCCGCCCCCTTGGAACTGTCCTACAGGAACTACATTTGGTGGAAATGCCCCTAAATGTTCCTGTTAATCTGGATTATCCACAGACCTCAGAGCAGGATTTATTGGAGCTACTTCCAACCAAAGTAGTAGTTCCTATGAAAGCTGCTGACAGCGTGCGGCGCATCCAGAGGGACAGGGACACGTCAGCTGTCGAGTTCCATTCAAACATTTTTTCCAAGAAACACAAACTCAGCTCGGTTGTACTGACAGACAGAAATCTCCAAACCTGCACAAGTAACACTGAAATCATCTGCGTGAAGAGAGAGCAGCACTATCCAGAGACTGTCAGTGGAAAGGGGGGGGTCACATGAGGGTCTCACCATGGGTTTCTGGTGGGAGGGGCCAGGGATGGCCACACCACTGCTGGTGCTCTCAGCCTTCTTGGTGAGCTGCACATACACCTTCCCATGATCCTTAGAGACCAGGCAGTGGTAGAGGTCGTCATACTTAACCTCCAGGAAGATGGCCTCGCGGTCCACGTAGTCTCCCGGCTTCAGGAAGTAGACCACTTTGGAGGAGATGAGGACACAGTAGGTGTCGATGGGCTCTACAGCGATGAAGCTGGTGTGAGAAACAGAGTTAAACAGTGTCCTGAGCTGCAGGTAATCAGAGTGTTACTCATTTACACAGTGTGTGACTGAGACTCACAACTCAGAGTGGATGTTGTCTGTGAGGTGGAAGAGCTGCTCCTGACCGTCAGCCTGGACGGTCGAGTGTCGAGGCAGCAGACCCTGAGGACCCTTACAGCAGCGAGGCTTCCTGACCCGCTGCACACCAAGCCTGAACAGCACACACATACACACCCTGTTCAAACCGCAACCAGGACTTCACAGGACTTTGAAGTATTATTAACACTTTATTTCAAGTCTCCGTCCCTCTTTGTGCTGGCTTCTGTATGAACAGATAGCGAATGATAAGAAAAAATATATAAAACCTCCGTATAGCTGCTTATTATAGTCTGTTGTAAACCACTTATTAAATGTTTTTAGATGCTTATAAATGCTAAATACAGGATGAACTCATTAGAAAAAACATAGTATAGTATATAAATGTATTTAAGTATATAAATGTCATTTCTAGGAGGAATTTGATAGCAACAGTCTTAAGATATAATAATAATGAACTTTTTGGCCATGGCTTGTTCGGCCTGAGGTCATAAACCAAACTCAACAGCTGTTGCAGAAACTCCAGATCTGCACGTTTTCTCTGTAGAGACCTGAACCAGTCTTTGATTACAGGTAATAGTTCAAGCCCACCTGTGGTTACTGAGACTAGCCATGTCCCGGACTGTCTGTGCCGTCTCCGAGGCAAAGTCCAGAGCTCCAGCCACCGGTTTGGTCACAGTGCCGACTAGACCTTTCCCCAGGCCGGAGAAGAAGCCGCTGACTCCGCCCTCTGTCTTCACCCCCTCCACTGTGGAGGTGATGATGCTCGTCATGCCTCCAATGATACCTGGGGTGGGGAGTGGGAGCATCTGATTACTCCCTGAACACTGACACAGTTAAGCCCATTGAGTGCTGCAGGGATGACAGATGTTTGTAGGCCAACCGGAAGTTAGATGGCTCCCTTGACATTTTGGATTATTGCAGAAAATAAACTCTGTGGCAAACAAAAGTTTATAAGTCACATGTTTTGTGTAAGATAATCTCAAATGAACACCTTTAATATTTTTGAAGCATAATCACCAGAAGTAAAAAGCTAACATTGGGCTATAAACGTCACCACCACTAAGCTTCCAAATTATCATTTGGTTTCACGTGCTGACATGTTCTACAAGAGCCTTTGGGAAAGTTTGAGTTAGAATAGTCTGCAAGAGCGCGAGGCTATAAAGAAGGACGGATGAGCAGATGAATTTGTGTGTTTGGCGTGACGATGTCTCACTTAGCCACTTATTAGTAACCGGCTTTTTTAAGACACATAAACGCATCAAAATTCACAAGTAGGGTATTTACTGATTTTATGTGGTAGAACAAAATGTGAAAATGTTAAAACCCAGACCGACGTGGATTTCAGGCATCTAATCAAAAACCCGTTCAGGAAACCCACCGACTTCCAGACGAGAGAGCTAGAAATGCAAAGATGCTAACTCTTAATAGAGGACAGCAGTACTCTATATTAAGGAACATTCTACCTACCCAACTATCCAGCACCGTAATTAAATCCGGGGCTCTGACCAGACCACTAGATGCTAATCCTGCACTCTGAGTGAACAGGGAGGGATCCTTCTTGTGATACTGACATTTTGCACACATTACTTTTGTGATTTGTACAGCTTACACGTGTCACAAACGTGTGTGTATTTATTTTTACATACATGCAGAAGCAGCTTCACCATGATGAGCTTCACCTCCTCACATTTCAACAACACAGTGTCTCTGTGGTAATAAGCAGCCTGATTTTGGAGTGTAGACACCCACTAAGTTGTTTTGCCCACTAGCTGTGACAGTGACACAGATGTTTCCAGGTTGTACCATGAGCCAGTCCGTGGATCCCTGCTACCAGGTGCTCTCCACTGGTGGCTCCGTGGTATCGGATGTACTCGCGCTCGCTCTGGTGCCGGTTGTCCATGGTCTTCCCCAGTCCGTCTGACAGAGTACCTGCAAACTGACACAGAGACCAGGAGGATGTTTCAGCAGGTGCACACTTTAACAGGAACGCCTGTACTAAATGATAGAGGCATACCTTGGCTGCAGAGTTGGACACACCGTGGGTCACATTGCGTATGAGGCCGCCCACATTGCCGTACTTGATGAGCTCAGACATGCCTTCAGTCACATCGTTCAGAAGACCCATGGGGTTTCCCAGGAAGTCCACAGAGCCCAGGATCTGAGCTGCCTGGCTGATCAGCTCCTACAGACAGGAAACACCACACGGTCATGATCAGGCACAAACCACATCACATGACGTGGCCAGACATGCTCAGAGCTATGATATGACATGTGATTTATGATATGATGTGCTTAGTGTGCATCTGGATGGAAGAAATGCACACATGTGGAAAATGTATAAAGGAAACATAATGATTGTATGTTTGTATTGTGGTGGAGATCTGAAACAAACACACACACAACAAGCTCTTGATATATCGAAGCTGCAGAAACGGACCACCACAGAGAATGGAAACCTAGAATAATCTGTTACTTGTCTTTATAGTAGAAAGGTACTGCCCACATCTAAAGTAATAAAGATATAAGACAAAGACATAAAACAATAAAAGTCATTAAGTCTAAGTCAGGACGCAGCTCTGCAGACACTTTTGTGTCTGGCATGTTTAAGGTTAATCTTACAGAACATAAACAGAGTAAAAAGCATGTATAATAAAAGTAACAGAGTAAAACATTACAAAAAGTTACATTTCCATCACAAACACCGAGTATAAAGTATTGAATATGGATATTTTAGGACATATATATATAAAACAAGGTGAAAAAAGTAGCAGTGACAATAGTAATATTTATGAGTTCATCTGAGAACAAAGAGAATATTAATGTAGGAAAAAAAAGGAAATCTAGTTTAAAAAAAAAAAAAAGCCGCAGCCTTCTGTTTGAATACAGATGCAAATCCAAGCTTGTGCAGCAGGTGAAGTGGAAAGAAGAAAGCCTTCTAAAAGAGGTTAAGAAGGACAGAACACCTAATGATCTAGGACCTGGCAGTAAAACCTTTCATCATCTATGAACATGCCCAGCTTGTGAAAGAATGGCTTCAGATAAAAGAGATGAGTAAAGTTTAATCTCAGCTAATAAAGGGGATGCACAGAGACTGTTCAGGCCTGAAAACAGTCTCTTCCAATCCCCTCAATAGCAGTGTGTGTGTGTACCTCTCTGAAATGCTTGAGGATGTCATTGATGATGATCTCCTGAGTCTCGTACGGGTGCACTCTGGTGAACGGGTACATGTTGATGACAGCGTCCTCAAAGCGAACCAGAGGAAAGCCCAGGGTGCCTTTCAGAGCCTGTAGTGACCAAAACACATCCAAGTGAAGAAGACACGAAAAAACACATAAAGGCAAAGCAGCTGGTGGAACAGGAAGTGGTGGCAGGAACAGTGACATCATGTGGTAACAGGAAGCAAGCAGCAGGACATTTCTGTGATCCAAAAATTCAAAATGGTGCAACTTGAGATCTAGTTGCTGTTTTAATCCTTTTCTCCCTAAAAATCACCACTCAGACACATTTGCCTTCTGTCTGACTGGACGCTCCTGTTTATTTCACATCGTAGGTGACGAGCTGGATCCAGCTGCTGACTGTTGTATGTGTGAAGGAGAGGCATCAGGTCCAGGAACATTTGTGTCTTTGAATCTTTATTTTCTGTAAAGTTAAGGTTTCCCAGAGTCTGTTCATGTTCGTGAATGTTCATGTTGAAACTGCCTCACATGCTGCGGACTCTTGTTCCAACAGCTAAGTGATCGTGTGTGTTGTCACATGTCAGCCTAAGCTTGATGTCTCTATTATTGTAAATTATTGGCACATTCAAAACACTTTTTTTCAAAATTTCTGCAATGATTTAATGATCACTTTTAACAAGTTTATGGATATTAATCGTACAAATACTTCTGCACTCATAAAGGTTTGATTTGAGTCCTGTTAACGGATGGACAGTAGGTTTAGGGGGAGTTGCGTGGCGGACTATTTCTTGTTGATTGTCTAGTTTATTCATCTGTTCAGAACGTCTGTCCAGTGTCTCCGGCCACGGTGCAGGTTGCCAGATTCAGTCGGTGAGCACAGGTTCCAACTGGCAACCTCTGTGACAACAAGACTTCAGGAAGCTGCATACAGTCACTACACCTACTTATATTCACCAAGAAATTGTTCCAGCATGTAACTAAAACTGTGGTTTTACATTACAACAACTGAGATACAACTTTAGTTAGGGAGCTTTAGAGGTGTTGGAATGTGGATTTTAGAACTTTAGAATGAGCCAGGCTAGCTGTTTCCCCCTGCTTCCAGTCTTTATGATGATAAGCTAGGCTAACTACATCCTGACTGTAGCTTTGTGCTGAACATACAGAATGAAGAGAAGGAGCGGATTTCCCAAAATGTTGAACTGATCTGAGATTCAAGCAACCCCACTCCACTTTTGAAGAGTTTCTTGTCTTAACAGCAGCAGGCGATGTTACTCTGCATCAACTAAGGGAAGATTTATGAAGAGAGAGGAAGCAGCCTGCTGTTACCTTGAGATCAGGAGGCAGCTTGTGAGAGGTGAAGACACTCAGTTTGACCTGAGGGAGGCTGATCTTCAGGTTCTCAAAGTAGTAACGTTTGGTAGGTCCTGCGTCCTCGTTGGGCTTCTCATGCAGGTTTTCATCCAACTTCTCCAGCTCTGCATTCAGCACAGTTAGGATATCTTTCAATCTCAGAACATTTTCTCATATAGAGCAGGTCCAGACTGTATTTTACAGAGAGCCATCCACCATGAGCAGCACTGAGCAACAGTGGCCAGGAAAAACCCCCTTTTAAAACTGGCAGAAACCTCAACCAGAACCAGGCTCTAGGTGGGTGGTCATCTGCCTTGACCTTTTTGTACTTTTAGGCAGAAACTAACTGTTTCCACACAAAAATCAACAATGATTAAAAACCCACCAGCTTCTGTCTGTCCGTATCCAAAGAAGCTGAGCAGCTTCAGCAGCAGCTTCTCCTCAATGATGACGGTGAAGCGTTGGGCTGTCACCATGAGGTGCTGTGAACACATTGCGGTTACATCATTAGTCGCACGATTCTAGGATCGCTGAAGTGTCTGGTTTCTGACGCATGCAGGAAACCCAGAATGATCTGGTGCTGACCCGACTGTCACTTCCTGTAGCAGAGTGATTTGACGTAACACGGCAGCGATTCAGTGTGTGACACTCACCTTGAAGAGATCCGTGAGCATGAGGCTGCTGGGAACCTTGACTGAGTTGACCTGCAGGGCTGGGCCGCTCTCGTTAACACTGCCGTCACTGGAGCTGGGCGTCACACACAGCATCACAGGCTGGGTGGTGCCCAGCAGCTGGTTGTCCACCTGACGACCACAACATGACGAATCAAGTGTTCACACAGCAGCAGCCACATAAACAGGACTTACAGCACAGTCTTGGTTGGAGGTAACAGCTGTGTGCATTACTAACAGAAAGGTGATCTACATGGTTAATGATCAGAATTGGGTTTATTGCTAAGTAGGTTTTCACATACAAGAAACCTGCCTCCGTATATTGGTGCATAATAATGAGTAAAAAATATAAAGATAGAGGCTTTTATTCTTTTATTAACATGTGAAGGTGCTTTTGAATGGAATAGTGTTAAAGAAGTACAGTTTGCAGTTGAACCAGAGTACTGAATGCTCTTACAGAAGAGCTCACCTGGATGTTCTGAATGCTGAGCTCCAGCACCTCGTTGGCAGCTGTGCGGATGAAGTGGACATCGATACCAGACAGTGTAGTGAACACAAGCTCCTCGGGAACCTTGTTGACCAGAGACAGACCCAGACCTTCCTCCAAGTTCACCAACACCTGCGAGTGAACGCAAAGACGACGGCAGAGGAGACGTTTCTCACAAATTACTGTGGAGCTTCAGACACACAGGTTTCTATTGCTTCCATGAAATAATTGTTAGGTTACTGGTACCTCCAGCTCCTGCTCTGGCTCTCTCTTCTTCACTTCCTCTTTGCTCCTATCCTGCTCTGTGCTGGCCGAGCTCCGCATCATTCTCCTCTGGTTGACGTCACTGATCTACAAACAAACAAATTAATTCCTGTGAGCAGAACAGGTCACTGAAAATGAGTACTTTAGGAATAAGCTCTTTTACATTGTGAAAGAAGCTCTTTATAATTATGTGATTTGCAGTGTGTGCACACAAGCATTCTGTAGCAAACATGGTGTATCATATAGGAGTATGTGTAATGTGGACTGCAGTCATTCTATTATAACCTCTGATGCCACTAAATTAGAAGTGGGGCCGCCCTCCCCCGCTCCTGCCGGGACTGGACTACGTAAGTCGGGCACCCTGTACATAGCTCGCATGTAGTATCTGACTGTTAGTCACACTAGGTAAGCGGGTGACGCCGCTCTTATTGTTTTCCACAGCTATGTAGAGCGAAGGTAGCAGGACTTTTGTTGTTGTCTTTGGGTAGATAGACGATGAGTTGGGATCTGTTTTGTTATCGTTCTTTCAGTTTTTTGGCAGTCAGTCTTCTCCACTTCTCCCACCAAACAGGTACACGTACTGTATTTACTCACTTAACTATTACTGAAATGACAGCTCAAAATTGTAATGCACATTAAACAAATACATGAGCCTCTGTGACTATAGCAAAGATACACATGCAAAGATTTGGGATTTGTAGTTCACAGGGTAAAATATGCCAAACCTTTGGTATGAAAAGCAGCACTGTGAGTTTAAACAGCATAATTTCTATGAGAGGTCAAGGTAAAGAGCTTAAAGGGCTGCTCAGTATCAGTGCTAGCAGTTGCGATTCACTGGTTTTCTTCTCACCTGCAGGACACGTGTGGGTCCGTCTGGTAGCACCTGGACTGACAACACCCCAGAACCAGGTCTCATCTTCTGGTTGATGAACTGCTGCTCGGGGCCAGGCTCCAGCAGCCCCGAGTCTGGTCCCAGCACCACCTCGGCTGCATCATACAGGCCTGCCACCCCGCCCTTCACCTGACGGGTACGAGTCACACATTATAAATACAGCTGAGGAAAATCAAGCAACTGCAAGTGAATATATGTTGAGTGTCAACCAACACTAAGATTTCCAGACTCTTGAGCACCACAGCAGTGCACGGAGGAGGGGAGCTCCTCTTTATCAAGTCTTAGCTGTACTCACCTGTACTACCAGCCGGGGAAGGCCGCAGGTCAACATGCCTGAGCTAAAGTACCATGTCTGGGTGGTACTGCGACGAGAGTCTGGCCTCCTCAGCATCAATGGCTCAAAACTGGAGAGATGTACAGGTAGAGAGAGAAACACCTCTTACATCTAAGCTTCCACTACAGGTTTCCTTCCTTCAGGGCCCAGTGTCTGACCATAAACATCTGCTCAGTACGCACCTGTTGTCACTGACGGCTGCCAGCCCGGCAATGTCCAGCACCAGAGAGGAGTCTAGTGGCCGTGGCTGGGCCGGCTTGCTCTGTGGTGGAGACGAGCCTTCGTGACACAGCATGCCAGCCCCGGTCATCCTCCACAGCTGGGAGCGCTTCCCCGGCTCCTGCACAACATTCACATTACACAGTCATTAATGGACTCTGTCTCCATGCTGTTTTCAACTAATCAATGTTCTCATAATTTCGTTTTCACCACGTTATCTTTTCAACAATCAGTTCATCTTGTAGATTGATAAAACTGCCAATTACTGTTTCCCAGAGCCCGTGGTGACGTTTTCCATCTGTTTACAATCATGTGATCTGTTTTATACGACTGTAAGCTGAATGCCTGAACTGTACTGTTAGTCGGACAACACATGCTCACATTGGAGAACCTTGAACCAGAGAATCTGACATTTTTGCTCGAGTTAACTATTCAGTAATAAAAATTGTTAATTTTCTGACAATTAACCAAATGATCGACTCAGCACAACTTGTGTCTCTTGCCCTCTAAACTTGCACAACATATTATTAATTAATATTCAAACAGATTTGTCATCTTATTTGGGTCAGAGTTGTTCATTCTGGGTCATTTTAAACTAAAAACAGTACCTTCTTTTTCAGGATGACCCTCTGAGTCTTGGTGTCCACATCCAGAACCAGTTCAGCACAGCTCACCAGAGGCTTCTTCCCAACAGGTCTCCTCTCGACATTCCTGCATCAATAGAAAGATGCTGCTTATGTTGCTGACTTTAAATTTTATATACCAACACTTAGTTATGATTATGAGTTAGTCGTGTCGTCGCTCCATACTGTGAGAAGGTGTGTGTGGCTGCAATATAGATGAAGTTCTCGTAGTAGAGCTTGTTGTATTCTCTGAAGAAGTTCATGTCGGCCGTAACCTCTGAGGATCCAGCTCCCTTCACAGTCAGTGTGAGGTAGGGGGGCAGTGTGGGCTCGTCGCAGGCATAGTCCAGCACTGAGCCCGCCTTCACCTCAGTGTGCAGCTGGATGTCAGCCACACCATGCTGCCAGACCTGGATAGGCACCTGAAGGGATTCAAACGGTGGAATCTATTCAATCGATCCTACCTGTACTTTATTTTTGTCTGACAGACCGACAACAGCACAGCGTTAAAGAACACAGACCCCTCATTCATTGCAGAGGGCTCCGGCAATGAATTGTCAACAGTTCTTTGCTCACAGACGGAGAACTGGGAGTCCAGTAAGTGACTCGGGCACAGGTCTGTTTTTTCCTGAGTAAGTAGCAATTGGTATTAGTAACAGGTCAGGTTACTGGAGCGTTCCAAACAGTGGCTTACCTCAGAGATGTTGTCGATGCGGAATGGTGGAGGCAGCTGGTCCGTGTCAGTGAAGGAGATCTGGTATGTGGCTCCCTTTAGGGTGATCTCTGTCCGCAGGAAGAAACAGTTCCCCATTGTGTCCCTGTTCAAACCAAGATTCACTTAAAACCTGTAAAAATACTTCACGTAAGTTGAGCGACCGGAGTCGGTGGAATGTGTTTTCAGTGCAGCGTGGAAGAAACCTTTTTGCCCGTGAGTCACAATGCAAAGGCCAAGTTAAATATGTACACAGTTATGCTGATTATAGACAGACCGAATTTAGAAATGTCTGTAGATTAAGGTAAATAACAGGTGCAGGAGAGTGTGTATATATGTCTAGCTCACCGCATGTTGACGTGAAAGGACTTGGGTTTGTTGACCTCGAAGCCTCCAGACCAGGTGCAGTCAGGGGTGTCCATGAGGCGCACACACAGCAGCTGGTCGTAGTCGTTCCGGGGCCAGTGGAAGACGACGCTGGAGCCCGGCAGGGTAGAGATGTAGCCCTCGGGGTTGGCCGTACCCTGGGACACATGTACTCATTATTGACTTCTGGCATATTGTAGTTATTGTCTTAACTTTTTGTTCCCTTTGTTAGATCGACAATAGAGATGCAGAGACAGAGGGAGGGGTGTGAAAGAAGTCCTCTGTTGGATCACTGTATAACATGTGCGTCCCAATCAATAGGCTACCAAGCCTTGAGAACAGTTAGCTGCTCACCTTTCCTCTCGCAAACTCTCTCTGAGCGAAGGCCAGCTTGTGTGTAGAACGGTTGTCCAGCAGGTAGCGCGGGGCGAAGGTCACTATGTGAGTGTCCCTGTAGCGTCCTTTACCTTTCCGGACACTGATGCCTGGGTTGATCAGCCAGAGAAGCAGGTTTATTGATAATGCGACAGCAGCAACATTCAGAGACTGTCAGCAACTGAAGAAGAAATACTAAGATGTCTATTGAACAGTAGAGATTTTTGCTTCGTGCATCAGAAAAGCCTGGTGTGAAAGTGAAGGAGTGCTGAGAGATCATCTATGTGCTGTAACTGTCCACTGTAGACAGAGGACCACAGATTTATTGCTGATTAATTCAGTCCCAGTAGACCTTCCAGAACACAAAGAATCTAGTCCTCAAAGACAAAAAAATTAAAAAACGGCGACGCCTCATATTTAATCACAGGAGAGACATGAAATTCAATTAATCTGGCCTGTTTTGCATCAACATTTTGAGAACTTTTAATCATCACAGGAGGCCATGAACACATTATAATGGACTATTGAAAGTCAGCTCATCTCACTTTTTTTCTATATGAGTTTGCAAAATTAGTTGCTTATCAATGCTGAACACAAGCTGCCATCAACTATGTAGCAGAGCAGGCTGTTCTACAGATGTCATGGATCAGTCCTTAAATCTCCTTAAAGGCTGTCCCATAATGTTGCACCAACAGCAGATCAATAATATGATCGACCCTGATCCCAATCCTGCGGGTTCCAATGGTCCAACGATCATCCCTGATTGTAATTCTGTGGATCCAGTGGGCCCAGGATTCAGTTAGTGCTCTCCAATTGACTTGCCTATGTTGTAGATGAGTCCAGGCCTGTTTCCGTGCTGGATAACCTTCACTGCCCTGACTCCACTCCCTCCGTCCAGGGAGAAGCCCTGGCACCAGCCTGGAACCCCGTCTGGGTGGATCCCTTTCCCGATCCGCATTGTACACCTAGGATCGAGACAGATGGGGGGAAAAGAAGGAATGTAAGAACGCATGAATAAAAACACCAGAAGAATGTTGGCTGGGCAGAAGATTGCTCACTACACCTAAGACATCATGTGTAGTACAGATGCTGGTCCTCAGGACCAGACAGTGGTCTGGTCTCTTACACACTTACATAGCAGGCTGCTCCTTGTCAGTGTAGCAGAATAGTAACGGACTGAGGCTTCGGGCCAACTCGTGCTCCTCAAACTGGCCGGCTGCATCAGCTTTGCCGTTGTCCTGACGGAAAATTAACGGCAGACCTGAGAAGGAAAATGTCTTTAGAGAATGACAACAAGAAGCTTGTTCTGTCTATGTGACTGTTCACAACAAATAAACATTACCGGTCTTGTTGATGAGCCAGTAGGGGGCAGAGATCAGAATCTTCAGCGCCCCATGTGCCCGCAGGATGATGCGGAGGGTGAGACAAAGAAGCTGTTTGTTGGTGTCGTACAGCCTCATGCGTACCACATAGTTCTGAGTGCCAGGGGGGATCAGCAGCTCTTTGCACACAGGAAAGTTCTCCAGCAGGACTCCTGAATGACACACATCATGAACACCAACAGTGACAACAGGGAACATGTTGAGGAAATAAACTGTGTCCTGAATTCCTGACCTAGCTCTATGTTCTGTGAGGTGTCTGCAGCGTGCAGCACGGCCTCTTTCCCCGGCTTCAGGGAGCCTTGGATGGATGTTCCTTTGATGTAGAAGTTGAGATCACAGGGCAGAAGGTTTGCCAGGACCATGGTGGGCAGCAGATAGATGGTGTGGCCTGGCTGTCGATAGATCTGCTTCGTGCTGCCAGAAACCCTCTTGGCAGGCTGCTGATCTGGATAGTTCTCCTTTTTGATGACCACACAAAACCTGCAAGATGCAGAGGAATGAGGCCAATATGTGAGGAAGACAAGAACCGAGAAGAAGCTGTCTGACTGGCTGCACTTACCTGAAGTTACGCTTGTTGTTGTCGTCAAAGTCTGCTGACTGACACTCCCTCTTACTGCTGCTGACCTCTCCGGGCCGCTCCACGCTGGTCCAGTGGATGGGAACCTTACAGAAGAACAAACCTAGGCCCTTCGGCCGAGCCTGCAGTCGCCAGGATGTCAGGTGGAGGGGAACCGCCAAGGCCTGGCCAGGCAGGATGGGAGGCAACACCACTGGTTCTGTCAACACACATGGTTTCACTAACATGACACGAAATAATATCAAATACAATTAAATAAAAGGATAAAATAACTAATTAAAAGACAAAAAAAACCCAAACATTTATAGAAACAATTAAATGTAATTACATTTAAATACAATAAAATATAAAAAGGAAAAAATATATATATATTAAAAAGTGAAACAAAATAAAAAAGGAGGATCAAATAGAGCAAAATAAAACAAAACATTTTAAATTATATATAATTACACCTAATTAAATTGAAAATAATATAAAATGTAATTTCTTATAATTACATTTAAAGAGGTACTGCACACTTAAATATGTTATTTGACTGTAAATTAAATAATATGACTGCACTGTGATGAAACACATCAATGCTAGTGTTAATATTCACATTCCTTACTAAATGTACAAAAATCGACATTTCATGTGTTAAAAATGGCTCAACATGCTGTCTACTGTTTTAAATCAGCCCTGATCCTGTGAGGCCAATGCTGACATACAGTCAACCGGTTGGGACTAATCTACGTCATGAAACGTATATTAACAAAAGACTCTAATCAGTGTCAGTCAATCCCCCCCATGTCCACTGACCCACACGCTGTGCAGCCACGAGGCCACAAACCTACAGTGGATCCCTCACTCGTTGCTGAGAATCTGAGGGTGCAGTTATACTTTCAGTTTAAATATAATAAAATAAGTAAATTAAATAAGAATTCATTTGAATTAAATAAAACACAAGAAAACACTAAATAAGCTAAAATACACTGCCTGGCCAAAAACAGTCACACACTAATATTTGGTTGGACCTCTCTTAGCTCTGATTACATGCATTCATTCACTGTGACATTGTTTCCATAAGCTTCTACAATGTCACAACATTTATTTCTGTCCAGAGTTGCAGTAATGTTTCACCAACATCTTGTATTGATGATGGGAGAGTCGGACCACTGCACAAAGTCTCCTCCAGCACATCCCAAAGATTCTCAATGGGGTTAAGGTCTGGACTCTGTGGAGGCCGATCCATGTGTGGAAACGATGTCTCCTACTCCCTGAACCTCTCTTTCACAGTCTGAGCCCGATGAATCCTGGCAGTCATCTTGGAATATGTCCGTGCCATCAAGGAAGAAACAATCCATTGATGGAATAACCTGGTCATTCAGTATATTCAGGGAGTCAGACGACTTCATTCTTTGGCCACATAACGTTGCTGAACCTGGACCTGACCAGCTGCAGCAGCC
>JAVQJF010021904.1:0-43009 GCA_036023855.1 Gadopsis marmoratus
TATACATATAATCCAACAGTGCAAAGTCAGAACATGTTATAAAACTATTTTTTCCCTAAACAATTCTTTACCCCTCATTTATCTATTTATAACATCAGTCTCCTGTTTCCTTTGGCAAACATTTTAACAAACTCATCCATGTCTAGGCTATTTGTGATGTTTCATGGCCCAAAATCACCATGTTCCTCTTCCTTTCATGCGACACGGTGCGAAGAAAGGGGGTCAGAGCTCGTGCCAGTGTGGCGAAGGAACTCTGACATGATGCAATGATCGATTAATATGATCACTTGCTGTGTGATGATCGCACAGGAAGTGATCATATTAATCGATTTTAGTCCAGTAAATGAATGTAATGCAACATGTAGGTCAAACTGAGCTTCGCTGGCGGCACTTAGTCTCCTTCGGACTGAGAGAAACCTTCTCGCAAAACCACCGTATGGGGAACTGCATGACTTTGTAGGTGGGCTGTAAGCTGCCCACCCAATCAGAGTGCAAGTTCGAAACAGTACCGAAATCTATGCGTTCTGTGATGTAAAAAAAAAAAAAAATCTGAGTTTTTGATTGGGTGGGCAAGACGTTCGTTTGGGTGGGCACTGCCCACCCTTGCCCATTGCTAGAGCCGGCCTTGAGTTACATAATAATCACTTCCACCTAAAAAGGAATGCAGGACAATCTGCATCTTGAGGCCAAGAATGCAGAAGTCACGCAGATGCAGTCTAAAATGTCGGACACACGAAACTATTGGCAATGGGCTAAAAGTTAATATTGAGCATTTGATAACAAAGTAGAACGCTGCATTATTTATTTCTGTGTTTCCTGATTTTTGGTGATTGATTTGAAGGTCATGAGGTTGTGTATTGAATTGTGCAACCATAAAGTCAGGCAGAGAGAAAGAAAACACACAGGGCAAACATTCCCAACCATCTTCTGTCACAGTATTACAGTTCACATTCACTGTCATTTTAATACTAAATAGTTGCTGTTGATGTGAAAAAAATGAAAAAGGTTTTTGCCCTCGGGCTGCCTTCAGAAGCAACACACATGTTGCTCTGTAATGGTCTCGGTAAGTTTTACTAAATAAATGGATACGTTTAGGTTACAGGTGGTTATGTGGCAGGTCGGTGTCTGCAGTCAAGCTAAAGAATGTACACCTGAAGTGAGATGTCAGCTGCTCCAAGCGCTACTGGAGCGTCCATCCGTTCAGCCCACACCAACTCCGACCTCTGGTACGGTCGTCACGCTTCGGAACCAGCTGTCCTGTCAGCAGCACAGGACACGAGGTTCTGCAAGGACAGCAACAGGCCAAACTGTCTAACAGGCTGACTGAGATCAGAAATTCACTGAACAAAAACTATTCTTCAAGTGGGTTCAAGTAACTCCTTTACAACCCCTCCCCTTGCCTTGCTCCATGGCAGAGTATTAACTGCCATGGAGCAGTGACCCTCCTGACAGTCGGTTCCAGTGCAAATGTGTTTGTGTGTAATACAGATGCGCTTACAACATGGGGGGTCCTAACTAGTTTAAGAGGAAAAACCGCATGTCTCTAGCTCTAACCATTGCGGAGATATGACGCGTTAACGACAATGCGATTTTTGGGATTGTAGATGATCCGGTGGGTCTCAGAGGGTTAAGAAAATGCCTATCACTGGAAGACCATTGCCATCTCAGCCAACCAGACAAATGGACAGAAACTCATGTAAATGTATTCACTCATTCTCATATACCTCAACAAACATATATGCACATGAAGGCACTCAAGCACTTTAGAAACACATTGTACAATGACACCCAAGGTGCACAAGCACACATACTGACAGACATTAAATTAGAAAGTCGGGTATGTGGAATACAAAACGGTCTCAAAGGGACAAACGCAACTAGCCCAGACAGCCAGTCTAATGGTGTAGATGAAGTCAGATGAAAGAGTCTATATGTATCAGTTAGTCTGTCCGTGTCTACATTGATCACTCAGCAGGCGTCACTCAATACTCGTCTCTAACTTTCTCTTTCTGCCTGTCTGTTTCCTTCTTCCTCGCTTTGTCTTTTTCTCTCTGTTCCCATCAATCACCGATCAATTGACAGTCAGCAAGAGAATGAAAAAGAAGTCTTGTCCACGCGTAGTTGTGCAGTCATCTACAAAACTATCCATTTGAAAATAAAAGGACTGTTACCTGAGTGGCCAGGACCGCATTCTATAAAATGTTATAGTTTTGTAAATAATTGGCCCTGGCTAACTAACACCTGAAATGACATTTAGGAGGGAGTTTCACTTATTTTTTTATTTTTTTTCTTACTTTTACTTCATTTTATAATTTATTTTTCACAATTCAGCAGAATAGAATACAAAGAAATATGCAGGTCATATCGGTACAGTAAATACATACTTTATATATATTACAAATGGTAAACTACACACATTCCAGTTTTGAAATGACACTCCATTCAATGCAAATAAATATTTAGTTCAAGGTTGTGACTGAGTCTCTCATGTACATAAATAAGAATCTGAGGGTGACTGAACCATGTCTCAATGTTTTATCTGCTCTTTAATATATTTTACATGTCCTCCTATTAGTAAAACCATTTGGAAGCTCTATTATCATCTGCGTTTGATTTAAAAAAGGCTGCTGTCTATTCTGCATATATCTTTTATGTTGTTTTATTAGTCTTATTATTAACTACATCCTTCTTTTGCAGTTCGACAGATGAGCAATATCGCTGGAACGCGCAAGGTAAAGTTCACCATGACTGTGTGTGTGTACACACACACATGCACACACATGCACATGCACACACTACTCAGCCATTCAGGTATTGTTGCATGAACTGGCTCCTAAAACCTGCTCATTGTTGTTTTTAAAGGTTGTTTTTTAACTCAAAACGTTACTACCACTGACGATATCTTCAGGGTTCTATGTGTGCAACACATCTCGAGTTTAAATGTATTTCCCAGACCAACAAGTTTGTTCCGCCTGGTGTCTGATTGACAGACTAGGAGAAATTGTGTTTCAAGGAACATTTGGAATTTATACCAGCAGGCTGGTAATGTATGGGCAGAAGCACCCACCCACATACCTGATGGATTAAAACATGACTGCAAACTCACACAGATGCACACACACTCACACAGAGACATAGTCACACACTCAAATACATATCAGAATGTCTAAGTGGCGCCAGACAAAGGCCACTGTTGGTTTTGACCGTCGGTATTATCTGCATGCGTAAAGACCACAAGCATACACTCATTGCCGGTTTTTCTCATTCTGCTGCTTACAAACACCCTTATTCCCAAATGTTCTTATGCACACTTAAGATTTAATCAGCTGCACTTTTTGAACAACTTCATTTCCATTCAGGCAGCTCCCAGGGAAGACTTATCAGGGTCCTTTCCAGCATATAATCAAAATGTCCTACAGCTCATAACCGAGTCGTAATGTGTAGGGTTTTACGGAGTGTGAGAGTAAATGATTGAGGTAACAGCCAAGAGAGATCTCATTCATCTCTCTGCCTCCTTCCCTCTCTCCCTTCCCTCTCCCTCTCTTTTATTTTGTCTCTTTCCATGTCTCTCATTATTTTTTCTCCTTCACAGCGGATGGACAAAAGGATATCGAGGATGAGTTGACCACAGGCTTGGAGTTGGTGGATTCCTGCATTCGCTCCCTCCAGGAATCAGGAATACTTGACAGTGGAGAACGTAAGTGTACTTATCAACGTGTGTGTGTTTGGGGAGGGCAAACACACACACATATAAAGTTTTTTTTTATTAATTCCAATTATTTTAATCAATGTGATGCTATTGACCTGGATCAGACCAAAGCAGAACTGCCACCCAAACAAAAAGGTGCAAACCAATTTTTGTTTGAGTTTCTAATTCTTATGGTTATTCTCATTTGTCCATGGAGGATTTCAGTTGTAGATGGGAAATTAGTTGTTTTCAGAACTTTGTTAACACATGACGGATCCAAATCAAGGTCTGCTTAACTCTAGCAGGCACTTCAGCGAGTGTAAACAAACCTGTTACTGCTTCAAACGGGATAACAATCTCATTTTTAATTGTCATGCTCAGTCGCTCCTTTAAAGAGTGACTGTGGGGGGAAAAAATATCCAGGCAATCTTAACAAAAACTACACCTGTGGTTGGTTTAAAAACGGAAAGATTATGATGGGTATTGTTTGGTAATTATATTTGTTTTCTTGAAAGGAAAGAAGAAAATGTACTCTTATTAGTCCCTTAGGCCGTTAGATATCTGGCAATGCGCAGCAACTCCCTGTGTTAATATTGAGTTCTCGCTCAGATTTCTTTTCCACTTACAGTAAGCAAGTTGAGTCAGGGGAGAATGTTGCTCCTGATTAGACATTAAGTATATAGTTAAAGTAAGTAGAGTATTTGAAAATGTCAATATGTTCTCTACACGCAAAAAGTTGGAGAAATGCGTTTTCTAACCAGGTAAGAATACAGCCGTAGTTTGGCATTAAAAGGTTGAGCATAGTTGATTAATAAATACAACTGTCTGTAAAACCAAACACCCTTTTTAAGGCCTAATTCATAACTAGAAGTGTTCTTCTATGAGCAGAGAAAATATCATTACTCTCTTGACGTGGGGACAGACAGATAACGGCGTGTATGAGGTCCCGCTAAATGTGCTTGGCCATTGGATTTGGATCACTGCGTTCCCATTTCCCATGTTGTCTGCTGACCTTTTTGATAGCTGATATTGCTATAATGGATGGCATTTTAAGAACTTGAAGTGTACATGCTGCTCAGTGCATTTATACATGAAGGGTTTACTCACATATTATACCACAGGTTTTTATCATGTGTCATTGCTCGTACTGTTAGAATGGGCTGGCCAGTGTGGAGCACCTGTGTAATACCGTATACAGTATCTGCATGTACACACGAACACACAGTGAAACTCTGCATAGCACATGCCATCTTCTTATATAGTGCATACAGATTATGAGTTTTGTATGTAGGATAGCACAAAAGCTGGACGGGATAGATCCTAGAAAGCTGCTGCTGCTGGTCTCCTTTGATAAGAAACAGGTTGCATGTTTAGACACATGCAGAGCCGTGGAGAGAAATGTCAGATCATTTGATTCTTATCTTGCTTGTAGGAGGTTCCTGAGTCCTGTCAATCCTGCTTTATCGAGTCCAAATAGATGGCACTCTCGTTGTGAGCCCTCTTGTTGTGGGTGCTCCATACCCAACTGTTTCCCCATTTTGCAAATGGGCTTCTTCCAAAAGCATGGCAGCACTGCTAATAGCTTTGCAGGAAATATATAGAATAGTGACATGCTGCTGTCTTCAGTGAAAGGCGGCACAAAACGGGGACACTTTTAACTTTCAGCTGATACAAATATACGTAAACTCTAAATGGAAGTTAATGTCAAGAAATGAAATTTGCTTCTAAAAGCAATTACTGTGGGGCTTTGGTGTATTGTGCCATCTTAAAAACAACCTTTTTAAAAAGTTATAACCCTTGTGTGTTTATGTGAAGTGAGTGTGTGTGTGTGTGTGTGTGTGTGTGTGTGTGTGTAAACATTTCATAGATTGAGTAAGAATATGATGCCCATTATTTGACTGAGCTGATAAAATATTCATATTTTCCATGTGAGAACGGAGACTCTATGAGACTCGATAGAGACTTGAAAGGACTCAAAGCCTTAAAGAAAGTTTTTCACCCTCTCACTCATACACACACACTTAAATACACAAACAGTATACACACATGGAGCACAGCACACATGCGCTAACGCATGAACTCCTAAATACACATACTATTTTATCATTGACCAGCCTAGTGACTTTCCTATCATCTGATGATCCAGCACAAACACACTTTGCGTCATACGTATGAGGACCCAGTGTAACAAACACCAAGCGCACACAGTGTAACAAACACCAAGGGTGAGTGATGATGAGTTCGGGAGCTCCCACTCATTCTGCGTAACACTGAGTGCTGTTTAATAATTCATAAAAAGTAAGGGATGAATCGAGATGAGAAAAGACAAGTCTTTTGTGCAGGCAAGAAGCAGAGGATTGATCTTGGTTCACGGCGCACAGACTCACAGGGAGAAAGGGATGCTGGGGGAAGAGACACAGTGAGAGCAAGCAAATAGATATGGGAGAAGAATAATAGGGAGCCTTTGTTATTTTGGGTGAAGAAAGAAACTAACATGCCAGTGAGCTCCGGGGAAGACACTTAGACTTTATAAGGACATATTCACAATATTTTGAAATTGGGAGAGTACAAATAAGACAGACATCCTAGTTTTGGCTTCCTAAAACCACGTGACTGTAACTACACACATTATATACAGCGCGGGAGAGAGAGTAAAGACATCATCTTAATGAAATATTTGTACACCAATGAATAAACAGGTGACGGACCTAAATGCTTTTCAAAAACACCAAACCACACATATAAACACATACAGATAACCTATATAATCACTTACACAAATGCTACCGACTACTGAGGCATCGGTAACAGTTCCCTTTGGTTCACCTCATCACTTCATGCACAATATAGAAGATTGTTAATCTCAATAGCAGCTATATGATGATCTTGCTCCTTATCACTATAAATCAGCTGCATGGGAATCAGAGAGAGGGGATTATTATTTGATGCCACGGCATTGACTGTGTCAGGTGGTCAGGATGCTGCTGCTTCTAAACTGGTGGGTATGGTTGTCGCGCGCACGCGTGTGTGTGTGTGTGTGTGTGTGTTACAGCAATACTCATCGTTGACTAGAGAAGATTTGGTTCATATAGTCCTCTACTTAACTTTAATGGTGCTTAGGCTGTTAAAGTGTATGAAAGGTGAATTGAGTGTACTCCGTCTATTGGGGGTATATGAAGACATATTCCAATATCCTGCCATGCTTACTAAACAACAACAGAAATAAATGAATGTTTTATTGATTCATTCCAAACTAGGACTGCATTATATCTTACACAAGGGATGAAGTGAAGTTTTGCTCAAGTGAACAGTACAAGGTAAAAATTACCATGTTTGGGGAGGTAACAAATCAAGATATTAGGTGTTCCATCTATTACAACTTTCTTCTTTTCAGCCCTCCTCCTCCCATCCTCTCCATCTATCTGCTCCTCCTCCTCCCATTCTCTCTGTTCCTCTGTTTCTCTTTCCCTCTGCTAATAAATTATGTATGCCATCTCCAACTCACGGAGTGCTGCACTGCTGCACTATCTGCTCTAAATTGCTGCTCTCTCTCTCTTCCCCATTTCACTCTTCGCCTCTCAATCTTTCCCCTTCACGCCCCCTCTCTTTCTCACTCTTAATCTCTCTCTCCTGACTCTCTCACTCTCTGTCTATATGTGCAAACACACACACACACACACACACACACACAAACTTAACTCAACCCCCACCTCTCACCCAACCACACACCACTCCTGTCTCTATCGGTAGGACCGGCTCTTCTTTCCCAGAGTTCTTTGCAGCTCAACTCCACCCCGGAGGCTTCGCTCCAGTACTCTGCCAGCTACCATAGCAACCAGACCCTCGCCCTTAGCGACAGCATCTCCGCAGCAACTCCTCAGCGCAGCGGGCAGGTTGGAGGAGCCGTGCACAGCTACAACCAGGTAGGAAATACTGCTGTACACAGATGACAATGAGGCTGCAAGTGTCGATGATGAAGAAAAGACAAAATCATAACGCCGGCCGGTAAACTTGAGTGTTATTTAGAAACTTGTACAGTAGGCTGATGGCCAGAGAATTTTAATAATTAACATCAGATGATTGTGACTGTGAAGGCAACTCACCTCGAGCGAGTTGTCCACAGTTTATAAGTACAACTGCATTGTATTCTTTTGCTCATTGAAGGCATGCAGATCAACGTAGTGTTGAAATATAGTATATGCTGATTTTCAGACTTCTCGGGTGCATCGCCCTTCATCCTGCACCCCTTTTTATTCATGCACTATCTTGCATTACACTTCTCCAGCCACATGTAACTCTGACTCTCAGTGCTCTCACCGAATGTGGATTTGTTTGACCTCACAGTTGAGTCTAGACGTCTGTCTGTCAGTCAGTCAGTCAGTCAATATACATATTTATGCAGAATTCCATTTCAGTAGCCTTACTGGAGTGGTTTAGTCCAGCGACTTCAACTGGATTTTCATGCAATCCATAAAATGTTTCTGTATTTGTGAGGATGTGAGACAGGGTTAGACAAATTCCTTAAAGCTGTTTAGAAGGAGACAGGTAATCAGATGCTCATAGACCAAAATGAGGAGATGATTAAATGCACACAGAGAAATAACAGCGAGCGTCTTGTTTATAAGGACTTGAGAAAAAGTGCTAGAGACAAAGTCACATATTAATCACAGCAGTGTGCTGATGAAGAGAGAAAACCCACCAAATTACTTCCCAGCCTACAGGAGCCAATTATTTCCAAATTTCATGTCCTTAACATATCAATGGTAATACTCGTACTATATACACACGAGCTTGCACACAAACATGTGTACTTTCAAACATACACCCACACATCTGCTAAATCAGTGAGCAGCTGCAGTGCTTCATTAAAATATATTGCCAGTGACTGGGGCAAATGTTCCATTTGTGATAGATGGATTGAAAGTAAGAAAACACATTTTAGGTCACTAACTATAAACCAAATAATTATTTATTATTTATTTCTTTGAGGATATTTTTTATGTATCTTTGCAAGCGCCTGCACATGTTTTCAGTAAGTTTTCCGTTTGTGTGTATGTGTGTGTTTGTTTTCTCATGTGCGTGTGTCTTTTGAAAGAAATAAATGAACCATTCATTTGTTTCAGCCCCCTACTGTCACACCAAAGCTCATTTCAGAGCAAAATGAATTAGTCTGCCTATATTCTGAATTCTTGAGTTTTTCTTGTCCTCTGTTTCGCTTGTATTGCAGTGTTCCTGTCCTCTTTTCCCTCCTCCCTGCATCCTTCCCTGTCCTCGCTGCTCACCATCTCTGTCTATGTGAGCATGAGTGTGTATATATGTGTGTGTGTGTGTGTGTGTCTTCCTCTCTGATGTTTTTGGCTTGTCAGTGTAATGGGGCCAATGTTGTCAGCAGGGCTTGTTGCTCGTGAATAGCTTTACGCAAGCCAGTGCTGCTAGATAGGCAGGTGCAGCTTGCATGCATGTGCAGTACATGCAGGTTTTTGTTGGTGTGCTTACAGGCACATGTGCGCCCCATGTGCACATGCATATATGCACATGGGGCTGTATTTTATGGACTCCTTCAGCCATGCGTGTACACAGTGCATTTGTTTAAAGTTTGCACAAGAGACAGTTTCAGGGAGAGAGAGGGAGGTCTAGCATGTTTCTGCTCTTCTGTAGGGTATTTATAACCCTGAGAGGCCCTGCTTTAATAATGCATGAATACATGGCACCTCAAACATCCCAGTGTTTTACTGGAGAAGAAAAAAGGAGCAGGCACTGTAAGACTACGTAGAATGAGATTGAGAAAGTACTCTCCCTCACGTGTGTCAGGCTTTCTTTCTATTCTCAGCCAGCATTTCATCTATACTCATCATTTATTTACCTGGTGAATCACCCATCCACCTGTTTATCTATTCATTCATCAACTCACCTCTTCATCAGTCAAAAGTCTGGCTTTGCATCTTGATGACTGTAGCACATCTGCAGGGGTGAATACAATCAAGTAACATAAGCCATTAATAGGGTTCTTAAACTCAGTTTTGTGGCCTGCATCTCATCAGCCTTAGATCTCTCACCTGGCTTCAAAACCTACTAAACTAACACAGGGGACTTATATAAGAGACTTTTATGGTGCACAGTGTTCTGAATAGTGGCTCACATCACAATTTAGATCTCACTCTGGCTGTTTATAGACACCTTTAATAATCAATTCCCTAATAAGCCTTTATCCCAACAAACAGATCATGACATTGACAAAGTGACATTGTTTGCATAAATGTGCACTTACCATAGGCCCCATTAACACCTCAAATACTCAAGCATTTTTAAAGACTGCAACTAATTGCAGTGATCCATGTAAGCTGTAGTTCCAGCTATAAGAAAGGGTTGGACACATATTGCATTTAAACACACTGTACCATTTATACTGTTTGCTATTGAAGTCTGAAAATACTTAATTATAGCAGCATGAGTGAAGTTATTTACATATATGGCATAAGTCAGGTTTGCCATGGTGACTGTAAGTACATAGTGACTCCTGGGACAGACAGTTCATTTAATATAGAGAAACCGAGATGAGAACACAGATGGGTTGTGGCTTTTTATCATGAAAGAGATCATAATTATTGGTTGGTCGGAAGGAGTTGACGTTAAAATAGTGATTAATTTATGGAAGTTGTCAGACAAAATTAGATTAGATTTTAGCATAATATACGAAGCAACTGAGATTGCTGTTGACCGTTAATACTGAGAAAATCATAATATGGGGAATCACTCATAGTAGTTATTCACATAAGTATCTTTCAGTGTAATTTAACAGTCATTTAAGTCATTTGTGTGTCATCTGTTTGCTTATTCCTGCTACAGGGCTATTTAGGAGCATCCAAGAAAGGTGTGTACCTACAGCTGATTCTAAATAGAACCTAAATTGTAACCAGTTTCTGTTAGTTTTGCCATTTCTATTTCTGACTTCATGGCCACAGATTTAGACTCTACCAGTATATTTTCGGGGTTTTTGTTTAAGAGTAAAATTCATCCCCATCTTTTGTAGTTGAACCAGGTTTGGTTACAGCTTCCGTCAGGATGTTCTTCTTGTGTGTTGAGGTCAGTGTGGATCGAGCAACTCAAGGTTAAATGCTATACTGTACCCTTTTTTAAGCACTTCCGCATATACGCAAGAACATGTACACAGACATGCACAGTGTCAGAACGTTACTCAGTTAAAGGCACGTAAGAAGATATATGGAATCTACAAAAGCTGTATATTTTACCTAATTTGACAATTTTTCCAATCTTTCAGTCCTTGTCAGGGTCTCCCTGTCTCTGCTACTCTGCCTGTTTGCCTCCATAAACTGTATGTCAGATCTTTTTAGAAAGAGACTGCTAATCCACTCAGTCAGAGATAAATCAGTTTACTTGACGCCTCTGCAAACAAAGCAGTACTGGAACCAAAGGCCTGTTGTCTTCAGCAGACACGCTTTGGCTCATTGCAAAGCAGGAAAATATAACCAGAGACTGCCATTGAGAACATAATGGGAGATTGTGTGCCTGTGTGTGTGCCTGTGTTGCTATATTTATCCAGGGAAGGTTTGCTGAGCAGGCATGCTGTTTTTCTACCAGTCTTTCTGCACAATTGTGCAGCTGCAAATATTCACACCTGCAGACTGTTATGTACAAATGTAGCCTTCTAACATTACTCCAGGTTGTTAATGTGTGTGTGCGTGTTTGCATGTTGTGAGACACTAGTTATTGGATGATCAGATGTTTGTAGTCATTTACATTCATTTTGTATATGTTTGCATAAATGTATACTTGTGTGCTTAACTGTGTTTTTGCCTTAATATACAATTCCAAAGGACCACAGTCAGATATATGATCAAGAAATAAACATAATCACAAACACTCCAGCAGTGTATATTTATGTGTCGGCATATGCAATTGTGGGTATTAATAACTTTAATGCTAAGAAACAGAAGGTGCTTCAAGTTCTCTCACTGTCTGAGAGTAACTACTGTATATGCAGTGATGACGGTGCTCCAAGGTGACTGCTTGCATAATGTGGCCTTGTACAACCGCACCAATGTCAGGCTAGTAATAATGTATTTGAATCACCTTTACAGCTTTAAGCATCAACATAAGGCTATACGAGGCTCAGTGGAGCATTAGCATATGCTCCCCCCTACTGTCTCTGGAGACTAAAGAGAATATATTAGGATTGACCAGCATGTGACGTGTGGTAGAAAGAACCTTTGCCTCACACACTGGCACACTACTTTTTTTTTCCTTTAAGGAATTAAGTGCACATTGCAGTCAAAGCATTAGGTTGCAGGATGAGCAAACATGTAGATTGTGGGATATTCATAGATTACTTTACAACATGAAGTCAATATGAGTGATTTAACAGTTTTGTCTTGTCTTTTATCTGATTTTAGTATTTGGGAATTTTTGGGGATTATGTGACAACAGATGATACATATTAAGTCTATGAATATGGAATAAGTAATCCTTCCCTTTACTTTAAGTAGGTGGTGCAACAAGACTTTATGAGAAATTATTTCAGTCAGCTGAGCCCCTAGGACTTTATGGACTGCTTCTGTGAGTCTGTTTGAATCATCCCTGTGTTTTCTGTGGGGATTTCATTACTAGCTGCTCTAGGTTTTCTTTGGACTCCTCAAAGGCTTGACTGAATTCATTGTGCATAAAAGTTTTTGATGGCAACTACTCTTTATCCTTTTCTTATTAAATTTTTCTAAACGCCGTCTCTCTTCCCCCCCCCCTCCCAACTTCTTCTTCCCTCACTAATCACCCTTCTTCCCTGTCATGCCTCTTCTTCCCTCACTTGCTCTGTGTTCCCCCACATCCCCTCAGGTGACATCCAGTCGTGCAGCCCAGCAGCAACAATCACAAACTGGGGCAGGTAAGAAGTCACCTCGCCTTCTCTTTTCTGTCTCTCTTCATGTAGACGCATTTTCTTTCTAATATATTAATCTGACAGCGCTGTGGATACACAGAGATGACATTTAGAGACACTGACAGACATGCATGATATATGGAATAAAATCCTTGATACTAGTAGAATGTATAATTTTCTCACATGTTGTATTGTTCCTCCATAATTTATTAACAAGCTATCAAGCCTCCCCTCTCTGGAGCCGCTTTAGTTTTGGGTCAAGGTTATGGGCCATACATGTATTGTAAGGTATACACTGTTTTATTTATTTATATATATATATATATATATATATATGTGTGTTATATTATCCTTTATCCAGCTTGGTTTCAGTATTTTAGACTATCGACCGATCAGCCATTACATCATGACAGCATGGGCACTCTGACCGGTCTGCAGCTACACAGCCCCATATGCAACAAACTGTGATGGTCTGTGTGTTCTGACACCTTTCTATCGGAACCAGCATTCCCTGGGGGACGCTGTTGTAAGCCTTCTCGGGCATTTGCTCCTAGATGATCTGCTTGTATACCATGTTTGAGTTATCTCTCCCTTCCCTTGTTCTCCAGGTATCTACTACTCTAGCTCCACCTTACCTGCCCAACGCGTCAGTTCCCCTCTGTCTGGAGGAGGAGGCTCAGGATCTGGTTCCCCCAACAAACTTCAGCGCTTGGGATCAGCTTCTGACACAACGGGGTACTCTACCACTCAACGCCTGCCTTCCTCCTCCTCCTCCTCTCCCAGCAAACAGTCTTCTGCTAATCGACTGGCCAAGTCATACAGGTAGCGAGCCAAAGTGACTTTGACGTAGATATTGATTTCAATGTATTTTTGTTGATACTGACGTGTAATAGAGTCGAGTGGTGTTTGAACGTGGATAAAGGGGTATGGCGTTAGATAGAATTCCTGTATGTAACGCATCATCATCTCATTCATAGGTTTTACAGACCGTATGAGAGGAGAGATGAATAAGCAATGAAGAATAGATGGGAAAGGGAAAATTTCCTTGGAGTTCATTGTCCTCCAGTCATGCAGTATATATGAAATACTCACATGCTTTACACATGATAGAGGAGGCCTGTAACTCTTTTTATGCCGTATGCAAAACTGAATAAAACATTTTAAGTCATTATTTTTCAGACAAATTACATATCTTTACCCATTTGTCTTCCAGCACCACAGTTGCTGTGACAACAGCAGGAGGGGGCGGTTCTCCCCTGAGGGTCGCATCCCCACCCAACTCTACAGCAGCAGGGGGAGGGGCCAGCTCATCATCGTCACCTCTTCACCAGGTACAGTGTTACTGTCTTACAATGGGATTCCAGAAGAAAGGAAATGCAATGGAATTTTGTGCTACCAGATTATTAACTATTAACCTTTTTACGTGGAGTATGCATTCAAATCGCTTTATTGCGTTATAACACACTGTAATGAATGAAACCAAGGCAACTGCACCAGTACAAGAGTTAGTACAATTATAAACGCCGTTCCCCAAAGTCCCAAAGTTCCCAGTGTCCCCAAAGTTCCCAGTGATCCTGACCTGGTTTGAAATTGTTTTGATAACAGGTTGTTTCAAGGAATTAGTTTATTTTATCTAATGCACAGTTATCATATGGTTTTCCACGCCTGTACAGTGTGTTTTTCATTATAGAGCAAGTTATTACACATACAGTATATTTAGAAAGTGACTTGACAGTTGCTATTATGTGCAGCATAATAGTACAAATATTGTATTTAAAAGCACAGTATTTATAGTGGTGATGCCCAGTATTAGTATTGTTTTATCAGAGCTGTAATTAACAGGTGTTCTCTTCTATTTAAGTAATACTAAGATAATAAGGTTATAATAATAACATATAGTAATACTATTTATTGATTCCAAGCAGTTGTATGCTAGAGGGAAGATTATATTCTTGTCCACTTTGTCAGATCTTTAATCATAACAAAGAATAGCATAGTACAGCTCCAGAGCAATTGCAGATTGAGTCATATCTTCAAACTAAAATCTATACAAGTCGGTTTTAGTTCTTCAAATGTGTAATCTTTTTCAAATATCACGTTATCTAAACACTGATTTCTTAGCTAAATGTGTTGAATGATTATTTCTAATATTTTGGAAACTATCTCTAGGCGGTTTGGACATGGTTTATACGTAGTGTCAATTTTCATTTATAAGCCAATTTTACAAAAAATTCTCATTTGGATATGGACACAAGAGTAAATTGGCAAAATAAATTGGAAAAAAAAACAGGTACAAACTCTTCCTACCTGAACCACACAAATCGAAACATGTCAGCCATGTCAGCTGTTACATATTTGGCTGCCAACACACTGTAATAAAACAGGAAGTAATTGCACCAATGTGTAGACATTCCTTGAGCTTATTAAAAACTAAATCTCTTGTCTTTGCAGATGAGTTCAGGCATAGGGAGCTATGCCACTCTGTCTCCCAAACGGCTGGCAGCTCACCACGCTTCTGACCAGTACAAGATCTCCCATGAGCTCTACGCTACTGCTACACTGCAAAGGCCCGGCAGTCTGGCAGGTGGGAGTTCACACACACATGCAGTCTCACATGCACATACACTAAACACAAACATGTGTGAATCTCCACCACGGGATCTTGGTAACCTTACTCTGTGTCTACTTGATTATGCTGTTCTTAAACGAACTATACTGTGAGTAGTAAAGAGATGCAAGACAATGTCTCACAATATCAATATATCTTTGAGTGTTGTATCTATTGTTGATGCAATATCTAGTGTCTATGGAGCATTTGTGCTACAGGGGTTGTGCTATGTTTCACATTTCAATTCACCTCACTACCATTCTAAGAAATGGCAATTTCTGCCTGTAAGTCTATTGAATTAGCCAGTCTTTCAATAAACACATTAATGTGTTGTTAGTATCTGTGAGTTATATCGCAGCACTTGTACATACTTCACAAGAGGCGTCGGTGCAGCTTTGTGACTGCCCTTTATAAAGAAGATCTTCAAAATGAATACACTAGCGCTCCAGCAGATACATTTGTGAATTATGAGCAGTTTATGAACAGTTCTGTTGTGACTACCTGACAGAAACCTGGTTTACAAAGATTTAAATGATTCTGATTCTTATTGTGTCTTCGAATAAGATCTATTTGTTGTCTCTGGGAGCTGAATGTATTAGAATGACACTGGTCTTAGTACAGACATGCTTTTATTTGCTCCTGCAGTTGCACTGACTAGTTAATGACTTTCTCTCTTTACTCTACAAAATTGAGTTGTCAAAGTGAAAATGTGTTGTGGAAGCGGTTTATGGTCCATAGTAATGTAGTGTAAAAATTAATTTGAGGTTGGCTGTTTGTGCCTATTTAAATTAAATACTGTTTCAAGGACTTTAAATTCTCAAGGCTTGTGTTGTGCTAGGGCTGTACCCGACTCAGGACTTTGTCAGTCGGATTGGATTTGGCTGTTCAATACAAATTTATTTACACTTTATTGAACTGCCATATTTTTTTATGGGGTGCGGCGGGACTTTCAGGGTGACCGCGACGTTCGTGTAATATAGTAAACTAGCTAAGTTAGCCCTCTGAACTAATGCGTGCTAACTATGCTAACGACAGATCGAATAATGCGAAACAAAATTTTTTGCAGACACTAGATATCAAACCAAAGCCAGAGACTATACGGTATTAAGTTGCTGTGAGCAGTAAATTCACCATTTCTAAGCCGAAGATAACATTATCTCGGAGCCTGACCGGGCAAGGCCTCTCTTCCTCTGGGGAGCTGCCTCTGTCTGACCCAGGCTCACCCTGCGTTCAGGTCCGGGTCTGCAGTTGCCTGTACCATGCATCTTCACCATGCAGACAGAATAACTTGACGTAGTGGAACGCGAGGAGCGCTCATGTTGCAGATCTGCACACTGATTGACAAAAAACACAAAAACACGATTGCTTGACTTGGATCTCCCACTGTTGATTTGAACGTTTGACTTTCAGGGGGCAGCGCTAACACGTGCCAATCAGACTGAAAGTAGTTGTAGATAGCCTTCTTCTTTAATTTATCTTTACTCAAATGTATGCCCTGCACATTGGCGCATGATAAGCAGCTTCACTAGTCTTCACGTAACTTTTTCCAGGTTTTATTTTTTAAGGTTTTTGGAAATGTGTGAGGATCTTTATTTTTTCTTATTGGTCTACCTCTGCTTCTGGACATTTTGAGAACTAATTGTACCTGTGAGCTAAGTAATCTTCACAGTTTTTATATGCCAGTGAATGAGCAGACTCAGGCTGAGCCCTGGTACATGCAAAAAAAAAAAAGGAATTGGTGCATCTGTTAAAGTGTCCTTCGCCACAGCTTGACTTTTTAACAAAAATGAAGTATTTGACAAGATTTTATTGATTAAACCAGGCGGCCGTGTTTTGAAGCTCTGGAGTAAGTTTAATTGATTAATCCTTTAAACTTGGCGCTATATTGATGAATAACATGACCTTCATTTTTTACCCTGAGGGCATAACTGTGATCTTGAAGCAATGCCTGTGGTTTCACCTCCCCTGAAGACTTTAAATGAAGAAGAGAAGACTGAGCAGGAATGAGTCCTGATGGGAAAGAGATCTCAGACTGTCACTATAATTAGCAGACCCGGTTCATATCATTATCAGAATTTGCTGTCATGAGCTGTGAACTTGAACTACCACACTGTTGTTGATTGTATCAGGGCAATTCAAAGGCAACACATCACTCCTGGACATGGAAGATAGTTGCTTTCAATCACTTCATTGCAATTATCGGTAACTGCTGGTACTCACATTTCTAAAATCCTACCGACAAAGAATTATTTGTAGATCCTATTAGTCATAGGTTTGCTTATCTCCAGTGTGTGATATCCTCCTGGAAAAAGCACAGTAGAGTTCATCTGTGTAGCCTGTTTGGAGAGGTACTTCACAGCTCTACAGCACCTACTCTACAGTGGAGTTAAGCTGCGTAAAAAACGAAAATGCCTAAAAACAGACATTTCCTCTCTGTGCTTTTTGCATGGAGGGCCTGAGTTGATACATTCCATTGTGTATTAATATTGCCATGGTGGCACAATAGCATAATACCCAGCTGAAGAAAATAAATGACTCCTATATTTTAGCAAATCGAGATAATTAAAAGTTGTCAGTTACTAAAATTGAGATGTGGGATTCTATTTAGAGATTGCGTTTCAGTGGCATTGACGCTGATGAGGGGTTGACACTGGAGCCTCAGGCACAGCAGTGATCCCTTGGATATTTAAATATAAGATCCTCTTCTATTTTTGACTTGACTGGCCCAGAAATTGTTGGAAGTATATGATCACCTTTGATACTAAGTGTTAACTAGACAGATATTCCTACTCCTTCCTGGTAGAATTACAGTAGGTACCATACATGGCTACACGTGAAAAGTAATATTTTATTTTTTACTGTAGGTGTAGGTGATATGTAGTTTGCGTTCTTTTCAACTGCACAAACAGGGTTGATGCATTAAGGGAGTTAATGCATCGAGATTTGATCTTTTTTAAATATTTTACAGAATGAGTCATAAATGGAGGGCATTTTCCCTCGTTTTTTTTCCCTCTCTCTGCATCATTCTATCGTCTCTTCTTAAAGTTCCCTCTCTTTGAAAGAAAGAGGTCAGTTCTTCCACAAGTGGGCCCTCAGTCAGTCAAAAAAATAAATGAATAAAGAAGTAAAACCGACTCACTAAGACTTCAAAGACGAAAGGGATGAAGGAAGAGAGAGGGCTGGGATGAGTCATGCCGTTAATGGTTGTGCCCATGACTCTAATTAGCACTCCTTCATGCATATTCTGACCAACTCGGTGTCTTTCTTGCTACTTTCCCTCTGTCTTTCTGTCTCTAAATTCACGTAATTTCATTTGCGCTCAATGGGAGTTGTAGTGTCCTAATTTTAAACTCCATTTCCATCCATTTCTTCTTTATCTCACTCCCTTATTCTTACTCTCTCTTCGACTTTCTGTTTGTCTTCTCCATGGCCCCTGCTGTCTAGCAGAGTGTGACAGGAGGCAGCCTACCTTTTTGTTAGCAAGTGAGGTAAACAGGCCAGTCAGGTAACCACGCTGTTGAAAGGAGGACGCGGTTGCTTGAAACGCAATAGCCTCTTTGCCACAGTCATGCTGAAGACAGGCATAATGAGGCAAACCACTGCTTTATCATTTGCTGTAGTATAGTACAGGAACTTCAGGCTGGCTCTTGTTGATCCCCAAGGGTGCCTGCACCATCCTACCTCGTAGACTGTTCGATAAGGGAGGATTATAACAGAGTACTGCTGTGTATTTTTCTTTTTGAATATTCTCTGTGATTTGTCTTAAAGGTACTCTCTTTAACTGCTCTTGCTTTATTGGTAAATTAAGACGAGCAATAGAGACCGATCCTAAACTGCAACAAAACTACAGCACAGATACATACTACTGTATGCACTTGACCCTACTGAGATGGCTGAGCGCCTCACATGCATCGATTTCTGATCTGACCTGAAGGGTTGTGGGGATTTGACTGTGTTGAAATGATGGTAGATACACACGGAGCTCTGAATCGAAGCCTTGAAGAGCTGCACTCGACCCTCTTCATCCGCTGGAAAATCCTTGGCACGCACAAGAGCTAATGGGATATGATACGACGTTGGCTCCACTGAACCATCTCGCCTTCCCTCAGTCACTCGTAGCTTTCTAAGCCTGTGTGTATATACGAGTATGTGCACGTCTTTTCATTTTATCATTCACCATGTCACCAAAGCCCCTGCTGACTCATTTTCATATTACCCCGGTCTCTTCCTTTTCTTCTCTTTCCTAATTTTAATTTTGCTGTGGGTTTTCAGAGGGAGGCCTTACATTTTACATCCTGTGTAATGAACAAATGCTTCCTGTCGATGTCTTCCTTGCCCTGTGTCTGTGGGATTCCTGCCAAACGCAGAGCAAGAGGGGGGACACTTCATCTCATTACTTTATAGCTGACGACCAGCAATGTGTTCCGTGGAGATTAAAAAAAAAAGAAATACACAGGCATCCCTCTCTCTCTCTCTCGCTCTTTTTCTGTCTCTCCCGATCTCTACCTATTTCTTCCTATCTCATGTGTCACTATGCATGTCTCTTTATTTTTCTGTAAATTTCTTTCTACTCTCTAACTCATCACTTCCCCTAACACGCCTACAAACGCACACACACACCATCACCCTTATCTGTCCACTATATAAATAGTGTGCTGTCTGTCACTTGGCACTTTAACACTCTACACTAGGAAAGAAAAGGTCCAGGGTGAAAATGGACAGGTCTAAAAACAGAGGAGTCATAATAGGCCTTCTTTTTGTTGAGTGAGTGCTGCTTTCCTCTCCCTTTTCTTCCTTCTCATCCTCACTGTTAGCCTTTCACCCATCATTCCCAAACATTGTCTTTTCTCTTGTCTCTCTTGGGGACCGATCCATCTTCTGCCATTTCATTTGCCCATATTTAATTTTTTATCAACTCTTTCCTCTTTATCCTCTGTATATCTTGTTTCACCCTCTCCATCTTCTGTTCTTATCAGGACCTTCCCATTCCACTTGACATTGGGACATATCCTCCCTCCCTCTATTTCTTAACTTCATTTTTCCTTACTTCCTTAAAATCCAACCCCACCCATCCTTATTTCATGTACCTCATCTCGCATTTGCCTCTCCCTTATTTTGTCCTCTTTCTTTGATCCTCTCTCTCCCCATCGTCCTTAGTCTATTTTGCTTCCTCTCTCTTTTCTCCAGGCTCTCGTGGCTCTTACAGTAGTCAGCACAGTCAGGAGCCCCTTCGGCCCTTGGGGTCCCCAGAGCACCACATAGATCCCATCTATGAAGAACGTGTCTACCACAACAAGGGCCCCATGAGGAGCCTTAGCCAGAGCCAGGGGCCGGACACAGGCCCCTATCGCAACAACACCGGTAAGACCCTTCCTGCATATGTATTATCAGTTACAGCTTTGCAGTTTCATTTAGCATTTTTGTTTTTTTATTCACTGTGTATGCTGTGTTTTGAAATTTGCAATGTCTTTATACCCAGGAAGGAATGTACGTGTCATTTATAGTTTTTAATTTTTTCAATGGTCTTAAATTGAAAATGTATCTTACAGCTCCTCAGAAGACTTTGGCATAGTCTTGTGTTTTTGAATATTTGACATCAGTTGTGGCAAAGACCCCCCGCAGACACTGCAGACAGACAAGAATGACTATAGATAAGCATAATAATGGAGCTGGGATAAACTTGTATGAGGAGGTAAAAGTTGTGTTCATTAGGATCTGTTTAGATCATTTTGACAGTCAGTCACACAGCACACATTCACCTCATGTTAATTGATGCTCGCTTACCTAGTGTCAGGTATACATGATATATAGATGCAACAACACTCATCAGGACAATTTGATTCCCACATGACTTGAATGTTACATTCCTTTTCCTGTGTTCATTATAGAAAAGGCCATCACTGACCTTTTTGTTATTTGGAAGTACACATTGTGTTTCCTTGTTTTCCAGCTGGGAATGAAGCACAGTTGGGTGCAAATTCTATCAAACTCACACAGTCAGACAAATATTCTCACCCGCTTCCTCTGTAACTCCATTGTTTCCAGCAATGTGTTTTTAATAGGGCCTCATTGAGCTTATCTCAATGTGGGTTTAGGTACGCCATGTTAATCCCATTACCGTATCATACCCACATGAAAACACCCAAGTCGGTCACGCCACATTCACAGCTCCCTCAGTGTCATTAACCAGCCTAGCCTTAATAGCTATCATTAGCATTTGGGTCAGAATCATAGCAGTAAATATGCCACACTAGACCAGCGTTTGAGTTGATCAGTTTGACTCACTTGAAAGGAGTGAGAATTGCTTTTAAGCACGGAGCGTAGTTTTTGCAGCACATTTCAGAGATGGGGGTCACTGGGTTTGCTCTTATTCTTGTGAGATATTGCTTTGATTATTGTCGGTGAAATTCTGAACAGAGAAGGATTAGTAATAGGATTGTCTTTGCAAGCAGGAATTAATTAAATAAGTGCGCTTCAGAAGTGTACAGAGAGCATCCACTGTTATTTGTACTTTACTGTGCCTTGTATTTGTAGTTTCAATAGATGGGTATAAGATTTATACAAAAATCAATAGTCTGTGGATTACACCATGTACATTTAATCGCTCGCTTTTATTTACAATTCGCTTCTCCTATGAGTATTTTAATAGATCATCTCATGTTGTTGGAGCTAAATTCTCCATCAGAGTATACTGTATCACCATGAGCCTTTTTCCCCCTGTACACACCCTGTACCCCCACTGTGCTCAGCTCATGTAACTACAGTGGTGAATCAACACACCAAAGATGAACCGCACCTTGAAGTCACTGGGCCGTTCAATTAAGGCTTGGCCTTAGCGCAGCACGTTTTAAAAGTCATGTGAGCAGTATGTGCAGTGACTAGGAGGTTGTCTAATACGGATTCATAATGCACAGAGTGATGGCACATGGTGGACTGATAAGGGCTGCGCTGACATGGTGAGCGGTAAGTCATTAATTATGTCATTGTGCCTTTTCTTGGCAATGGCAGGCTCACATTATTGGTTCATTAAGCTGGCATGGATCAATGTAATTAATTCTATAAGTCATTTCTTTAGTGGAAAGAGAAGGGAGACGTTTGTGTGGGTAATTCACTCCAAAATGTCTAACGCTGTAGTCAGTGAGTCTATATACGGTGCACAATGTCAGGCTAATTCAAGGCCAATTTAAACAAGGCACTTGTAGTCAAATGAAGCTCACGGTATTCATTTAGAGCGTGGGCTACCACATTACTTAACTGGACACTTAACTATGAAGAGGAGCTGCGTGATACAACAAAAGCAATTTAAGTGACTATAATTGTACATGCACTGGTTTCTACAGTGGCTGTTTCCTGACCCAGTTTAGGATAGAGAGACAGGTGGCGAGAAATAGGGAGCAAACCGGACATGAAGAAGAAGCAAGTAAAGCAGACACATACTGGCATCAAGGATGATTGAATCAAACTTAAGTACATTTATAGAGGAAACACATCAACCAATAAATAACCAAACTGTACATTGTGCTACATTTCCTTTGGTTCATTACTATAACCTCAGTAAACGATCACCTGTCTTTTGCTTTTTCTTAAACAATGCTTAAGTGGTTCTCTTGGCTGATGATTTACTTTATACCTGATATACTCCTCCATCTAGTAAGGACACCAATGAACAATCAGACCTTTAGTCTTATGAAGTCAGTTGGTTAACCTGTCCGTCTGCTCAGCTTCCATCGCTCCCTACTCTTCACAACTCAGTTCACGTCTGTGTTCCTTGTTGGCCTGAGTGCGAGATTGACGTCATTGTCGCCACATCTAAATACAATGAGGAAAATCTAAAGATAAGTTGTTACTCTGCTCCACCTGTATGACTGTGTGTATGTCCAGCATATGTATATGGCATTATATGGTATTCTTCAGTTATTTTTACTGCTGTCTCATCCCTTTTCCTTATCTACCCTGCACATACACACATCCATGCAGAAGCACAATATTATTGTGCAAGTATCTGTGTGTTTGTGCACTAGACGTGTGTAGGCAGTGACGCACAGTGTTTCATTCTTGGATTAAACCAGGCCAGCACCCCAGAGGACTGCAGGTTAATGTGGCCTATTTCAAGTGATTATTCCTGCATGGTCACAGCGACTCTAACGCACACATCCTGGTACAAAGAAGAATCGCAGCAATTTAAAGCCTCAGGATGTGGTTTACACATTTGTTTATTTTTCAGTAAAAGACCTTGTGTGTTTTTGAAATCAGCCTACAGTTTGTCACTATGTTTTCCTTTCTTTTTGAACAGTGTCCCTGTTATCGGTCTCCCTCTCTCAGTCCTCTTTAGTGACCTCTCTTCTCTTTTAGCTTCTTTCAATTTTCTTTCCATTTTTATTTGTATGTCTATCTTTCTTTCTCTTTCATTTTTTTGTCTTTTATCTCATTGATCATAGTCACTATTAATTCAGAGGACAGTGCAAATCAATGAAATCCTTTGCACTTTTGTTTCTTGCGCCCCTCGTACCTTTGTGTCAATGTTTTTGCCTTTGTACCTTCCCTCCTTATTTCATGAAAGCTATCTTGGCCTGTATTAATGACTCTGACAGTGGGAATAACAGCATCTCTGAATGGATGTGGCACTTTTTCTCTTTAATAGCCTATCATCAGACTTGCATGTAGCTCAGGTGGCGACAGTGAGAATGGGTAGATTCACTGCCACGGCTATTTGTCAGGTGCATCTAGTATCCAGGTTGAACTATTGCTGTTGATAAGGGGTGTTGTGTAGTTTAACATTGCTCCGTCCACTATCTTCCAAGGAGACAGACACAAATTGTTCTACAGTCATTAATCACTAGGCCATCGTAAAAACAAGGTTATATTTTCAAAGCCATTAACAGAACCAGTAATCACATTATACAGATCTGTATGGGGAAAATTGCATTTTGTGTCATATTTGACGTGAGCTTTCTGTCACTACAGAAACACTGTTCTGGTTAGTCCTGTAGTTTTATACAAGTGTTATACTTTATTCTGCATCCACCCCAAAAACTTTACAGTCTCACCTTGAATAAACCATTCTAAACCATTCTTGGTGTATATGAAAATGATGTTATTGAAGGTTTTTGCAGGGGAGATAGTCACATATCTGTGTAAAATCTTGCCATAATCTTTTGTCCCATTTTTGGATGAATACAGCGATGTCTGTGGTGTTATAGGAATCACAGAATATGTGAACACACACTTCCTCACTGTAGGTTTCTGCAATTAAATTCATGCAAGGTATCAACGCTGTTACATAAGCACAATGTTGTGTGTCTGTATGTTACTCGAAACCAAAGCAGGATTATTTTTCCTTGAAGTTGCAGCTCTTATAGCACTGTTGTCTTTTACCAGTGTGGATGTGCACACATACAGTATACATGCACAGTAAAAACAAGGAGAGAGAAGAAGGCTTTGCATGAAGCCTTTAAACCAATCTTCTTTCCCCTTTTAAATCTGCTGTGTTCCTTCTGTAATGAGATTTGAGAGAGAGAGAGAGAGAGAGAGATGCCGTGCATCTTCTGACCAGGAGGCAGGAAGAGTTCAGGGGACCTCTTAAGTAGAAAAAGTGACAGATCCTTGAAAGGAAGAAGAAAAAGGAAAAGGCTCTCTTTCATCTGTCCGCCAGGGTCCCAATGTGGTTTATAATACTAATTATAGTTACTTGGTCTGTGTGTGTGGATTTATGTATAGGTGATGGATGTTAAATTGAATTAAATTATTTAGCTACAAATGTTTAAACATTTATTTTGTAGCTTTTTAAATACATATCCACATACGTGCATACAGACCTATACGTTCTTCTACAGCTTTTAGCTAAATGCCACAGTACGGTACTGCTGTAGTCCATACAAACTCATAATGGTAATTCCTGCAAGTAAGTTCTTCTTACGCACGTAGCATTGGAAATTGATCAGTCTCAGTAGACCTGAGTCACCAGTTCTTTATCAATTAGTGCCCAGGGTTACCTCTGTGCATCATTGTCAGACCTTTTTGGAACAAACATCTCCCCAGTCACTTTAGTGTGTCCCTCACCAGGCTCCGTCTGTCGCCAGGTTAGATTAGGTTTGCTTGGCCGCGATCAATTTCAGCTTGGCCCCTGATCCTGCTGGTCTTTTAATGAACCTACAGTCTTTTTAACACCAGTATTGAAAGGCTTATGAATTTGCAGTTACTTATAAAGGGATGTTTTCGCCACTGTGATAATGTTCATGCTGGTTAAATGCGCAGTTTATGACAGCCAGCTCGCTATTGAAAGATGATGTTTAATGTTAATTTAGTTCGGCTTGATGTTAAGAACTGTGAACACACAGGAAGAAAAGGGGACTCAGGGGGAGGAAGAAAGGATGTGAATATTGATTTACTTCTCTGCATTTTTATATGTGGATTTCCCTGTGACAGGCAATGAAGCTATGCCCTAGAATACTATTTAACTTAGTGGACAACAATTAAATTTATATATTGAATCCAGGTGATTTATATTGTGGCTTAAACTTGTACAGTATTTACAGTGAGTTTTTGCTGAAGACTCAGAAAGCTTTAATTACCAGCTCAAAGCATCTGACTTACTCTAGATCAGCACAATTTCTTTCCCTTGTGAAAACATATGGCACTTGCTAAATGTAGGTTTAAGTCAAGAAAGAAATATTTATTTGCTTCTGTCCTCAGAGATCACACAGATAGGTTTGGAGTCAGCACAAAAGCAGCGTTGACTGTCTCATCAAATGAAAAGAAACACTCATATGTGCTGTTTAAAACATGTTTTATTCATGAAGTGATTCACAACTATATATATACAACTATATATATATATACTATAGAATACATTGATTATTGCTTCTGTGTTGGTCTTTGGCTCCCTACTACTCCGTATATCACAGATGCATGTCAATATCTTGGCATCACAATGGTATGATATCTCTAACATGCAACAACCCCTCTGAGTAATGTGTGAAACATATCTCTGAGGCTCCTTTCTCATAAGCCTGTTTCACTGTCACTACATTACTTAGACTGAATCAAGCTCAAGTGTGCTATGTCAGCAAGTCATATTCAAGTTAAATGTGTAATATCCATCAATTTTCTGACCCACTTATCTTATTTTGGGTCATGGTGGGTTGCAGCTTATTTCAGCACAAAGTGGGCGAGAGGCAGGGTACACAGAGGAGAGGAAATTCACATTGCACTTCCACGTCTTGGACTGTGGGAGGAAAAGGAAACACCTGGAGGAAACCCACATAAACACAAGGGATATGCAAGTTGTCACAGTCAAATCCTTGCTGTGAGTGCAAAGAACTGAGCCACCATGTTTCCCATAAGTGTGATCCTTCTGCGTAGTTACTATGAGCCACAAATGGCACCATGATGTATATGATCAGTAGAGTCTTGTTGGTCCTCAAATTCTCAGATATTTGTCAATATGAGGAACACTAAAATGATTTCCTCCTGCAGTTTTGTGGCATAAAACACATTTTAAAAAACTGTAAAATTTGATTCAGAGGCTAACAGATGCTGCAGATTTTCTTTTCAGCAGCAACATTATGCTAATCTAAGGACAAGTTTACTTGTATAACACCTATTAACAAGGCAATTCAAAGTGTTAAAGTAGACATTAAAAGGCATTGAGACAAGATTTGAAAGAAACAGAAGGCAATATGAAAAAAACACATGTAGCCAAATAATTATGGTAATGAACTGAAATTAGTTTTTTTTAGGCATTTTTCAGTTAGTTAGAAGGCAACCAACTACAAGGCCAAAGACTATTTATATAAAATATTTATTATGTTAGAATTGTTCTGCATACATGAGTGTTGGAAAGAATAGAAACTCTCCTTTTTATGACTTTCACTATTGTCCTTCCGCAGCATGAACATTTTAGCAGCAGCCACTGGCCTGGAGCCCCTGCTGTGTCTAAGTGGTATGCTTGGAGAAAGACATGACACCTTGACTCATAGAGACAAGTGTCCTACAGCTTCCACACTGTAAACCGCTGTATACTTTATACTAAAAGTGCAAAGGAGGGCATTTGTGTGTGTGTGTGTCCTCCAGTACTTCCAGCTCAGGAACATCAAGAGCGGTTTGTTGGCCAGGAGGCTCTCCCAGGGATAAACAGAGGGAGAGACTAATCCTTACTCTCCTCCACATCCAAGCAGTGTGTGTGTGTGCGTGTGCGAGTGTGTGTGCTTCATCCATGGCTGCTGTAAGCAAGGTTGTGTGTGTGCATGCTGCATGACGTTAAAGCATTAGGAAAAGATGTGTTACAGGCACACATGTTTAGTCCATGTCAATCACTTGCATATTTAGAAATCCATGCTTGTGTGCTAGTGCATGTCTATGTGAGTGTGTGTATGTGAGAGAGATAGACTGTACTGGGGGGTTTTGTGTAATCGTGCTGAGCACTGAATCGTGTCGAGAGAAAGGACATGTCCTCAGCTCTGATCACATAGTCTACTACAACCACAATAGAGGGAGAGAGATAGTGAGACAGAAGGGTGTTGGGGAAGAAAGGGAGAGAAAAACATGAAATGAATGGATGATGACAGAGAAGAGAGGATGGCAGACCCGAAAAAAATGGACACGGAGTGAACTGCAGCAAAAGAGGGAGGGCAGGGATTGAAGAGATGGGTGAGAGAACAAAGATGGATGGAGGTATAGACAGAGAGGGACAGATCTGGAGGGGGGAAACAAAGAAGTAAAGAAAGAAGCGCAAAGGGCAAGGGAGGTATGGAGAAAACGAGAATGGCAGAGACAGTAGTACTGAAAGAAATGGGGGCAGAGATGAAAGAATGAGAAGGCAGGATGGACATGGAAAGCTCTGAGGATTGGTTTGATCCCCCTCTAGTTTTTTCCCCTCTCTAGCGCTCCCTTCCTCCCTCCCCCCATCCTTGTTTTCCTCCAACTCTTGTACATTCAGCGAGCGCTCCCTCGTCTCAGCATCCCAAAGAAAAAGTCAGGCCCGCTCTAAGCTAGCCGGCCCCTCAGCCGGCTGGCTAATTGCAGAGGTATCACTGTGTCAAATGACTAATAGAGTTTCCCTTCCCGTCGCTAATCTGTCAGCAGGAGCACAGCCAAGATTTGTTTACTCTACGCCGAAGCAAGGGAATACAAAGACACACCCGCCCTTTTATTTCCTCTCAAACACAATTTCACGCCGCCAGAGCGTTAGGTGTGAGAGGTGTTAGTGGAGTGTGTGTGTGCGTCTGTCTGTACACACACGGCACATTTCATGATCTGTTTAATATTTCATGAAACAGCACAGTGAGTTTGCCTCGTGCTGGTCTTTAGCAAATTCGTGGAAAAGACATACTCTCTCACACACATGCAAACATACTGTGTGTCTGCATTAGTATACAAAAGTCTAAAACCCCAATTGGTTCTCACAAGGACAGGAATACAAGAATACATGCATAAACAGGCATCCACACATGGGTCTTTGCCAGGCAATACTGGCCCCAAAGGTCAAATCACCAGTCAGAACACACCATTACCAGAGTTAATGATAATTCAGCAGCCCTCCATTTACTTAAGGTGGGGAAATAAGAGAGGGATAGAAGACAGAAAGATTGAGTGAAGAAGAAAATAAAGAGGCAAGGGGAAGCTAAATACAAAGTAACAGAATGGGATAACAAAAGGACGGCCTAAAACAGTAATTTGGCAGGAAATCTTTTGGGGATTTCTTTGTCTTTATGTTCCCCACCATCTCTCTCCATCATTTGTGTGTTGTTTCCCTTTGCTTTTTCAGCTTGTACCCAAGGATATCCCTATTCAGTGGTCACAGCACAGGCTATGAAAATAATTTGACAGGTCATTTTTTTTGTGTTTTCCTTCTCTCTCTTTTTCTGTTCTGCCGCCCCCTTTTGGGCTCTGGGCTTCGTCCAATTTGGGTGCCAAGTCTCTCGGTGAGCACACACTGACTCTGGTGGTGTTAGCCTAAAGCCGTGGATACTAATGAGACGTTCAGAAGGACAGACAGACCACAGACACCATTCAAAGAGTGCAGAAAAAGAGAAGGCTGAGATTTTCTTCTGATGGCAGTAACTCTGCTTCATTACCCTCCTATAGCCTCTGTTCTACGCGGCTATACTGCCACTAACTCCATCGCCTCTTGTTTCCTCCCTCTCCTTTTTGTTTTTTTCTAAATTGCAGCTCCATCCCTCAGCTTTCAGCTGTTTCTCTCTGTTTCCCAGACTCTCCCACAGTTTCTCTCTCCCTGCATAATTCTTTGGATCTTTGTCAAATTTGGGGCATCAGCAGAAGAGCTCACATAGCCTTTAGCCTCATGGGCATTGCGTGGCAGAGTCTGAAAGTTGAATTTTTCACTGTCTGACTGGCAACGGATTTTTGTTGCCCTGATTTGAAAGTTAGGAAATAAAAATATGCTAATGTGGTTTTGTGCCTCTGGTGAGCCGACTAATGGAGTTTACCAGACTTTAAATAAGAGCTTTGGAAAATGATTAGTTTAACCTGCCACATGTATCAAACAGGTGTGGCAGATAAGATGTGTGCGTGTGTGAGAGAGCGAGGGAGTTGAAAAAGAGAGCGCTAAAAGGGTTGTGAAGGTCAAGTAAATGCCACCGCTCAAGACCACGCTAAAGAGCAAGTTTGTTGGTCACATAACGATGAGACGCTCAACCTCAGCACACACACTCACATTCACACAGCTTCCAGTTAATTTAGTGTTTATGTGTACGGTGGCTTTTATAATGTGTAAATGTGTGTGTTCCCACTCATATGTGCTTCATGAGGTGCATGGGAATGCTTATGTCCTGGCCCATGGGTTTATGTTGAGTGAGTGAGTGTGTGTGCGTTGTAGTTTGTGTGCATTTTCCCATCCAGACACGTTTTAAAGGCTAATTCTCTTTGGAGGAGGAGACGCATTGGCCTGTGTTAAAGCTCCAGTCAACCACAGGGCCACATATTGATTTCAGGGCTTTGTGATTTATCGCACACACTCCCTGAAGAGCACATTTATGGTGTTTTTGCATGTGTGTGTTTCTGTGTACACCTACCTTGGTCCTAATGACAGATGAGATGGATCCCCCCCACACCGTCTGTCTCAGTGTTTTTACAGCCAGAGAAACAAGGCCCCCAGACTCACATTAACACCTTGATATATCACCAGTCCGCCGCTCCAACACGACGGGGAGGGAAGGTGATAGCTACTGTGCCCCTGCAGGCTGCTTATATCCCTGAGCAAATCCCAATTCAATTTACATCTCGCTCTGAAGAGAGATAGCTTGGTGGTGTACTTTTATTTTTTTTAGCCCTTATTGCTCACCAGGCAGATGTCTCATTGTGCGGGACAGGTTTCTGCAGTCGTCCTCTAGCTACACGCAAATAGGCTTAGGAGCAAAGTTTAAATTTCTCATCGCATGAGAATGGCATGCTAATGAGTCATTTGCGTGACAAAGCTAACACTGTTTATGAGCCCTCACTGTTGTAGAAAATATTGTTAAAGTGGGTTTTTACTAGACTACTGTACTTCCCATAGCAACATAACTATTGCCAAGTTGGTCTCAAGTATTTCTGTTGACTAAAGTCAATCTACATTTAAAATTGAACTATCTCATCATTATTTGTGGGCCTAGTTATGAAAAAAAACTGCATGGCTTCAATGAGAATACAGAAAATCTAGTTTTAGCACTACATACTGTAGATAAATGAATATGTTATTGTTAGTACATAATTCTTTGTATTTTATATTTTCAGCCAGTTTTTTTTTTCTCACACATTTAAGCAGTCACTAAAATTGTCAAATTTTTGTCAATTTTTCTCTTTTCTCAATCCTTCCCTCTGTTGAACAATGGACCTTGCTGTTAATCCCGGGCATGTGGCCAATATGTCTCCTCTCCTCCTGTCCTGTTCCCTTCACCTCTCCTTATGTCTTCTCCTGCCCGCCTCTCCTCTTCTCCTTCTGTCCCCTCCTCTGCCCTGCAGACCTGATCCAGCGTGTCCATGACCAGGTCCTAAGTTATGTCCTCTGTCCCTACTTTCCCACCATAGCTCCGTCCTCCCCTGGTGTCGACTCCGCCCCTTTGCAGCGCACAGGAAGTCACAGCACGGGAACAGGAAACTACAGCCGGGGTGGGACAAACAACTATGCCACAGTGGGCCCGGGCTACACCTCAAGTGGAGGTGGTGGAGGCGGAGACTTGTATGGCTCAGACCCCTATGTGGCAGACCCCTACCGCACCCTGCAGTACTGTCCCTCGGTGGTGGAATCACCCTATAGCAAGTCTGGACCAGCCCTGCCGCCCGAAGGCAGCCTGCAGCGTTCACCTTCTATCGACTCTATTCAGAAAGACCCCAGGTAGGATGAAAGGGGTGTGTGGGGTGTGGGAGTATTATGTGTGTGTGCATGAGCATGTGTGTGTCTGTGTGTTTGTGGGATTCATTGGACCACAATGTGTGCAGGACCATGGAGGGCAGGATGCTCAAAGACACTTTGAAAGAACAAGTGTGACAAACAGTCCATGTGTTGGTGTGTGAGAGGCTTAAAAAAAGTTGGGAAAGAGTGCAAAGACACGCACACAAAAACTGAATTACTGTATATATGTGGACATTGCATTGACTCACATTAATTCCGCAGGCTTGCTTAAACCTTAACCAAACCTTCACCTACACTGTTTTAACTCTTAAACAACCACATTTCTGTGCAATGGCAGTTCCCTGCTCATGAGCAGCATTTTCTCTCACACACATACTGACATACACAGATCAATATTGTAGTCACAGTAAAGCCATCTGGGAGATCCTCTGACCTGCGTGACTCCATGGCTGTGTGGCACACACAATATCACTTACGTTTGACCTCCCTTTGGATCATATTGATGTCGAACACATCTGAGGCTAAACACACACATACACACCAAACATATTTCGACAAACCTCCCAATCATATGTTGGCATTTCAAAATCACAGTTTATTATTATTTAAAACTCAGAACCTTTACATTTTGCTAAAATGTCTGTCTCTGTATTTAAACCTGCCCCAATAGGTATAATAGGGATCTACTACACTAATTTCTCTCCAATATTGATTTCTGTATATCAATATACCTGATGCATAAGAATAACTTCGGTGATAGCCAATACAAATAGCAGTCACCCACCACCACACTCCACCCATTTCTTTCAAAACTTTCTTAACGCAGCATTGTGTTAAGAACTTAGAAGGATCTATGATGATGGGGGTGTCTAGCTTCAGGTACTGGCGTGAGGATAAAATGCAATCCAGAAAGGCTGGTTTGACTGATAGGTTCACAAGTTTGAAGGCTTATCAGATACCTAAACGCTGAACAGCGATTTATAATACTATGAGGAAGGATTTTACAACTCTCAAAAGTCAACAACAACCACTTTATTCACCGTCTAGACAGTTGTGAGGTAAACAGCAGAATTACCATGTTCCAAAGTACATTTGCAAGGAATGTGTGTTTCACCGTGGAGCTCGATTGGCGACTGGCCCCCACACTCGCCTGTCCTAAATCCAATAGAACACCTCTGGGACATTATGTTTCGGTCCATCCGACGCCTCCAGGTTGCACCTCAGACTGTCCAGATCTGGGAGGAGATACCACAGGACACCATCTGTCGTCTCATTAGGATCCCCCACGTTGTCAGGCATGCATACAAGCACGGGGAGGCCATAAATACTACTGAGTACCATTATGAGTTGCTGCAATGACATTTCAGCAAAATGGACTAGCCTGCCGCATCATTTTTTCACTTTGATTTTTGGAGTGTCGTTGAACTCAGCCCTCTGTAGGTTGATAATTTTCATTTCCATCAAACGACGTGGCATCCTTTCGCTCCTAACACATTACCCAGTCCATATCGGTATAGATATCAGCATGATTTTTTTCCCATTGAGATCTGATGTGTTTTCAAAGTGTTCCTTTCATTGTTTTGACTTTGTGTTTGATTGGCCCACTCAGTATGTTGGCGGATGATGTCACATTGCGATGTGGCAGATGTAAAGCCAGGTTCAATGTTTTTGCCAGACAACTCTGCATATTTTAGTCTGAGCCCTCTGCATTGGATCCCAATTAAGAAGACACAAAAATAAATATGTAAAGGCAAAGGACAGTGTTTCTACAGTCACACACCAGTTGCTTTAGAAGCTCCATTTTGCCTCTCTTAATGTCACGCCTTTTGTAAAAGATTCCTACTGGGCTGTGATCACTTCCATCCTCTTGTCTCTGCAATTAAGCAAAGCTCACTCTCCCCTCTTTATTTATATATATTTCACAGGACTCTTGATGTATAATTCCTTTAATTATAGAGTGAGAGGGACTGAGACGTGTGGGGATCAAGTCTCAGCAGCAGCTGTCAATCACAGGAGAGGGAGAGAGAGAGTGAGCAAGAAAGAAAGAATGGGTGAGAGAGACAGGGAAAGAGATGACGGAATGAGAGCGAGTGGATGGGAGAGAATTATTTAAAACAATGGCAAAGAACGTAGAGAAAGAGAAACGACATGTGCAGTCAGATGTACAATCGTCCTTCAGATTCTTCAGTATTTTGAAGTTGTATGAAGTATTGGCTAATGAGGTCATGATAGTTTATTATGAATGTCATCTGATTGACTAGCACAAGACGGTCTTCTTGTTTTACACAAACAAATGATCTCTGACGTTCCCACTCCGTAAAAGAAAATGTATAGGTTAGATTTAATTTTGCAAATGAAATAGAATTCCCCAAAATGTACCTTTTCTTTGCTCAGTTATGGACTGTGTAAAATAAACACAGCTGCTCTGACTCATGGAAGACCATATTGCCTTTTCCGTTTGTAAAAAGCAAAACTTTTTTTCCCCATTTTGGTATTCACATCAGGTTTATGAAGCCTTTGTTGTTTGCACTCTGGTGCAGTTTGGTGTCCTCACTGTGTTGTTTGTATACACAGAACATTCTTCCTGAACTCATCAAGAGGTAGAGCAGTAATATATGTTCTGCATTCTGTAAGGTGCATCTCTATAGCAGCCTGTTTTGTGACAAGGGCACATTAGTCACACAACAACAACATAAACAGTAGGCAGAAATAAGTTTGTCAAAGAGACACTGTGGAGAGAAGAAGCAAGACGTGAGCACAGGCCATCAAGATAAGGAACAGTTTCATGGATTGCAATATCACACACACACACACAAAGTGGCTATGGATCTAAAAACAAATAGAGGAAGAATATTGTGGGAATTTATGTTGGGGGGGAAAAATGTCATGCACATCAGAGAGCCTGAAATTTGAATTCTCATTAAAGGATAATCCTGCAGATGTATTAATCTATAGCTGGGGAGATAAAATTGTTTTCATAAATTAGGTCGTTTGCACAGTAATGAATGGCATTCATTACTGTGCACTATGGAAGACAGCTTTTAAATCTTTGCTGCCTTTACACTCTAATCTGCGTGAACAAAGACGGTGAAGACATTTAAACGTTAATTGAACATTTTTAGTCAAGATGAGAGACTGCAAATCTGTTTTTTCATTCATATAATTTCTCTGTGGTTTTATCAACCTTTTTATTTGTTTCTGTGTAATCAAACATGGATAATGACAGTCTAATATTGTCGAAATATACATACGGTGCATAAAATTTATTAGCTACCGTTCACATTACACCCACTTGCGGCATTCTTGACCAAAACGCACCCTTTCGTCATTTATCTTCATCAAGTACTGACAGAGTAAACTAGCTGAATGCTATTTACAATAAAACAGCTATAGCTGCAGCTGGCTCAATTTTTGATATTTTGTATAACTTTGTTAACTTTTAAATCTGAGGATCTGCAAATAATGTAGAAGCTGATTCAGGAAGTAAATATAGTTTGCAAACACACTCAGAGTTACACAAACTAGTATCTTTATTGTACTTGCAAGAAAGTGTTTATTATTGACCCATTGGAGTCATTAACACACTTACTCTTCTGCACAAGTACACCTAGGAGATCACTTTGTTTCCCTTACTGCTTCAAGTTACATAATACTGCATGTACACAGAACCAGAACGGTATCTTTTTTTTTTTTTTTAAACGATCAAAAGAATTAAACCCAGCCTACCCAATTCATTAAATAAATGCAGCCATTTCGCACACATTCCAATATTTTGAGAGCTCTTTTGTGCGTTGAATCCCCCCTGCAGAGTTCAATAAAACTTTATTTAATTAAAAGTTACAAAGTTATTCATGACTATTTTAAAATCCAGACTTTACTAGCTAGAGCCTGGAAATGCTTCAGACTCAGCATGTTGTTTACTTTTGTTCATTTAGGCCAGCCATGAACTCCAAGTCATTTAGAACCACAGACAGCCAAAGTGCATAAAGCCTGAAAAGACAACGTGGTAATTAGTAGATTTTCAAAGCTATTTCCAAATACTGGATCGCTGGAAATGTGCCCACACTGCTCTGACTACAGCTGCAAAAAAGACAATTTATACATACAACTAAGAGTTCCTGTCCTTAAGTCCCTTCTTCTATTCTGCTCTTTCAAAGTTTTTGATTTTACAGTAACAAGGTGTTACTTCAAAAATATTCTTGGTTTACCAGCTTTGATTCTTCAGATTTTTTTTAGGTGGTCATAAATTAAACTCTGAATTATATTAAAATGTCTTTAAGAAATGTAATATCATTAAATTGGAGCTATGTGTTGCAAGTTTAAATGGCCTCCTACTGAAACATCTCTCTCTCTCTCTCTCTCTCTCTCTCTCTCTCGCTTCTCTCTCTCTCGCTGCTCTCTCTCTCTCTCTCTCTCTCTCTCGCTGTAATTGGATCTAGCTGAGCTAACATGAAGTGCTAAATGAGTAAGCAGCAATTGGAGACAAGGAACACTCTGAGTGAGGGCAGAGGTTATGTCTGTGTGTGTGTGTGTGTGTGTGTGTGTGTGTACGTATGTGTAAGTGTGCAGTGTGTATTTAGGAGATGACTGTATGACTTATGTATGTTAGTTTATGTGCGTGCGTGTGTGTGTGTGAGAGAGAAAGGCAGCCAGTAACACAGTTAGGGGCCATTACTGTTGCAGAAGAGTGAGCATGATAGAGCAGAGGTGAGAACAGCGACACAAAGAGAAAACTCGATATCCGCTAATGGATGGGACTGAAGAGAGGAGAGGAGGAAGAGGGGGAGATGAGATAGATAAGGGGAAGGGAGGAGGGATGGAAGGAAGGAGCGATGGAGATGAAGCTAAAGGGGTGGAGGGAGGTAGATGAACACAGTGGAAGAGGAGGGAGGATGGGAAGGAAGGAGGCACGCTCAGAGAAGAGGGTAAGGAAGAGGATAAATGGAGGGTGGTAGAGAGATGAAGATCAAGATGGAGGGTGGTGAATAAATAGAAGAAAGACAGCAGAAGTACTCTTCATTGTTTTGTTTGTGGGTTTTCCTGTACGTTCTCTCTGTGAAAAGAGATTCTCACCCCCACAGTGAATATTACAAACAATGTAGGGAGCAGGATGAAGAGCAAAATGTTGAGCACAGACCTACAGAATCAATAAAAGTAGGGAGGGTAAGAAGGGAAGGCAAAAACCAATAATGAAGAAAAAGGAACAAATAAAGGGCATTGGCAGAATCTTAAGTGAGGGAAGAAACCACAGACACATTTGTTTAAGGTTTAAGGGAGACATACCTTGAGGGATCAAGAAAAGATGAGGAAAGGAGGGAGGGAACGATGCAAGACATAGTAGGGGTTTGTGAGTAAAGACGGGAGGGATAGAAAGATGAACTTGTTATTGTTATTATTACAATATTATAAAACATACCATCTAGACCTGCTCTAAGATGACTTCTGTTATCACTTGGGGCTCTTTAAATAAAGTTGTATCTAATTGAGTTACAAATCTTGGAAGGCTAGGATGCAAGAACGAAAGTGAAAAACATCATAAAGGGCTACTTTTGCAGTAAGTGAGGAGAATTCACCGAAGTTGTATCACTGCGATCAAAAAGGAGACTGCAGTATTGTTTCAGCTGTGGGGGTGTGCGTGACTTATCTCCTCAAACACTCAATCAGGCTGAAACATAGACACAGCACTTCAGGATAAGATAAACCAAACTCCCCTCCTCTTTGTTCACAGTTTCTCCACAAATCCAACATTTATGCACCCAGCTGTAGTAGTTGCAGTTGTTGGTGATGTCTGATGTTAAAATGATTTTGTTATGACTGAGTGAAGATGGCTTCTAGATGACATTTTGCTTTTAGGCGATACTGTAACAGAATGCCTACTGAAAGACCCGGTACAAAAAGCCTACATTTCAAGCAAATCATAGTCGGGAATCAAAGGGCTAAAGCCATATCACTGCAACAGTAGATGTAAAACATACATTGTAAAGGTAAACAAAATGCCCCCTGTGCCCCCATTATTAACTTGATACAATGGAGCTGCTGACATGGAATTGCTATTTACAGTACCTTGATGTGATGTGATGCGGTCTGATGTGTCATTGTCACCGCTCGCTATTTACTGACAGCGTTTGTTGGCTTCCAGCCTGAGCACATCGCTCTATTTATGGAAAATCTGCACTGGTCAGCGGTGACCCTGTGCATGTTTGTGGGTGTGTGTCTGTGTTTGTGGTGGTGTGTGTGTGTGTGTGTGTGTGTGTCCAAGGCTGTGTGAAAGACAGGGAGATGGAGACACTGTGTGTGTGTGTGTGTGTGTGCGCGCGCGCTTAAGAAACAGAATTATTATGCAGTGTTTACTCTTGTTGTCAGTTGGGTACTATATGTTTTGTGCACACATGTGTGAGAGAGAAACAGAGCGCTTGTATTCCCTACTTGCAACCATTGTCTGCTTCTCTCTGTGTGTTGGATATACAGTATATGGTTTATGCATGACTCTACACACGGGACACCTGCTTTGATGGAAATTGAGGCACTAGCAGCCTATGTATGTGCATGTGAGGTAGGTCTTGACAATAGGATTAAATTCAGTCAGGGGATCCCATCCTCACTATTCACTACCCAGTTTACCATATGCTGCACCTGGGGATTTCAGATTATGTTTCTTTGGCATTTACTTGGAGTAGTTCTCTCCTCTGCTGTATAAACAGCTGTGTTGGTCATTAACTGGTCTGCATGTTTGCTAACACACACCACGATTACCTTACATACATGTTATGCCTCTTCTCATTTTTGCTGGATTACTCCTTCCTCATTTTTATCACCACTTAAATATACAGTATAAGACAACGAAACCTGCAACACATTGACAGCACCTGTGCTTTTGCTTTTGGTAGTGACTGTGAACATATGCACAATAAATGTTTGGGTAAAGTGTCTAGCAACGGTGTAGGACTTTGGCAAGAAGTGCTTATAGGAACTTTCCTTTTGAATTTTGAAGCTATATGTCAGATTGCCACATTGTCATAGTCGGTGAGCTGCTAAATTTGATGTGTGACCAGAACGTTGGCACGAGTACCACAATACAGAGTGGCCAGAAGATTGAAGGAAAAAGCAAATATTTTATAATATATCAAGATAGACATGAGAGACAGTAATTAGTGTGTGACCTATTAATATACAAATATATTAAAATTTGATTTGGCCTTGCCGTTAATCTGGTTTATATTGGCACATTCTGATTGATGGAATTGGAATGAAGGATGTCGTAAAAACCAAACGTGAAACGTCATTGGTATGCATTTAATTTTATTTGGTACCTGTGTATATACTGTATGTGTGTGTTTGAATCAGTATTCAGTTAGCTTGAAAGCGAAAGTCAGGGAAAAATGGAGAAAGCACGAGAGAGAGTGTTTTGGAAAACTTCAGCACCATGGAGAGAGACAGGCTATTGCTACCACTTTAAAACAACTGCTGCTACTGCCTGTTACTCTGAGTTGTTACTCTGTGACTACTGTATGCATATAGTACACCCTAGCAACCACGCTAAATGCAGAATTATTCTAGCAACCTTTAGCAAAAATAAAGTAATATAAAAATGTAAAACATTTTGTTAATAAAATTATAATCTACGTATAGTATAGTACAGACTATTACAATTGATGCTGCAGATAAAGGCAGCTTATTTGTCCCTATGCAAGTGAATTTTGAATTATTTTAACCAGACCCAAGGATTTCACATCACTGTGGCAACAGATGATCACTGCATTTCTTTAGAAAATTTGCATTTTTCATGAATATGTCACATGACATTTTTCAAAATTACCTTCTGGTGGTAGAAAGGATGCTTACATACTCGCATAGCAGCTTCTTCACAATTGTGACTCTAAGAATGCGTCCATGTCTCACTTAGTGAAGAGTGAAAATCAGTATTTATTTCTTTATTGTGCTATGTGGATCTTTAGTTAATGAAACAGAAAGGAAAGTTAATGAAGAATACACTGGGGAGGAAATGTTTTGTCCAATGTATATATGTTCTCTGTCTTCGGTTAGATAACTGTGGTTCTTAGAAGGGGAACTCAGATGTTTAACCTCACAACTGCTTGACTGAGAGACAGAGAGGGGAGGACAGACAGGGAGTTATTAATGGAGTCAGTTATTTTTTTCCTTTGTTAGTAATCTGCGTTCTACATCAGACATAGAAAAAAGGGAAGAAGGAGAGAAAAAATTAAGCTGCAATGAGAGAAAGATAAAAGAATGGGTTAGTAACTGGGTGACTCGGAGAGAAACCAAGGGAGCGAGTCACAGGGTGAGCGAGGGATTTAAAGAAAGAGAAAGGAAGGAAGGGAGAGAGACAGATAGAGGAGAGAGGACACACTCTATTGGCTCTCAGCACGGCCCAGGGGTAATTTCCTCTCCACATGAGAAATGCATGCTGGGATATGGAATTACCTCCAAGGGAGGGTAATGATGCATTGCCAGAACCTTGGCCCTGAGGCACAGCTGTGTGTGTGTGTGTGTGTGTATGTGTGTGTGTGTGTGTTTGTGTGGGTGTGCGTGCATCTGTGCCCTGGCCATCATCCCTGCCTGTTCTGGGTAAATTGCCCATTGTAGTTATTTTCCTTTTCTGAGGTGGCCTATATGTTTGTGTGTGTGTGTGTGTGTGTGTGTGTGTGTGTGTGACCTTGGCATGATAACAATGCTGTGTGTCTGCCTTCTTCTCTGCTACAGTGAGCTTCACCCTAAATCAGAGGCCTGGGAGATAGAAGGATAGACCAGAGACAGACGGACACATGTGAATTAGGTGGCCTTTGGGTGGTCACACAGACACACACCTATACACATTTTGACATTTAAGCATTTAGATAAATGGAGGAAAGCCGACACACAGACTCTCTCACACACACGTAAAGGCTAAAGCTAACAATTATACATTATTTAGTTTCAGAATAGGCAGGATGGACTTAATTGCTGTGTTCACTGTTTAAATGGTAGAAGGACGTTTTCTCATTGTGTGTGTGTGTGCGCACACTCTAATGTGTACAGTGGGTTATGAATGTGTCATGTTCATTGCATTATTGTTTTTTATGGTAATTACTGCCACTAACATTTCTTCGATTAACATCCATCAAACCTTTCACACACAAATGCAATGGCTCCCAGATACACAGGCAAATGCACTATTCAGCACTTCAAAATCTATAGGGTGGGAAAAAAAGCTTAATATATGAATTTTCAGCCGCTTCCTACTCCATCAAAGTACGGCAATAGATGCTTTGCGCCTCTCCTCCTCCCACCACCTCTCTGCCGCTCTGTCTCCTGACACTGGCGGCATTTGGGAGGGATTATGGGAAAATGTCACACCAGCAGAATTACAGTATATCTCTATCCTCCCCACGCCTCACTTCACCTCGCCTCTCCTCTAGCACATACACAGCCTTACCATACTCTTATCTACTGACTTCATGGTACACTGGTAGAAACTAAGCACAGATTTGACCACAAATGTGAATTGTGACAGATTGTTAGACTGATAATCTTAATCTAATCTAAAAACATTCAATTTATTTTTTTACCTACTTGGAAAACCCAATGACATTTGAAACCAGTCAAATCTCCCCTATTGCAACGTTTTTATGTGTTTGTTATTATTTGCATTTTTGATGTTGTTGCGGCAGAATACAATCTTGTTGTTTTGAGTGCTTGAGCATGCTCTTCACATTTTTGACTGCAGACCAAATAGTGTCTCTTAATCAGTGTGATGAGTCCCTAGATCAGTTTAGACCATTTCTCTATATGGATCTCTGGGTACCGCTCAGGGTATAAGCTACATCTTACATGTATAGCACAGTGCTACAAATATAACTATTCTCATGAGACAGCACTGTTGAGAGTTTTTTTTTTTTTTATTTTCCCTTGAACTTCAGTGAAGTCTTGCATGAACTCAGCACTATCGACCTTACGCTCAGAGAAATGTATCTTCTCTTTAATTACCTCTTTTATTAACATCCACCACAAACATTAATGTCAAGCAGTTGTACATCTTGCATGCCACCGCTGTCTTTGAGCAAAGCTCAGTCTTCCATGGGACTGCAGATGTTAAGGTCAGTGAGTTGTATATCTCATGTGCAGGAGAGGGATCTTGACCTTTTCAGCTGAGTTGCTTGCAGGAAATCAAGCACTGAGTGCTTGTTATTGGACCCAGTGGGACTCGGTAATGACCAGAGAACTAAAATAAACCTGAAATTGGGAAAACAGAAGTACAGGAGGTATGGTTAAGAAAGCAGTTGGATACATGGAAAGGGACGTTTACTAAGTAAAAAGGTCACTCTTGCAAAGGTAAGCTCATTGCAGATGATGTAAGGAAAGGCACACATTTGTTGTGGCTGTTGTGCTCATTGGAAATTACAATTGCAATCATTTCTTGTCATAGGTGATCACATTTAGCCATGCCACCATGCCGGTATTCACCAGCTGCAGAGGTACAAAGACACCTGCGTATTGATATCAAGTCATAATACATCCCTGTGGAAGTGCGCTTACTAAAATAAGAAACACTTACATGCCCACTCACACACACACACACATGCCCACAGAAACTCAAACCAATATTGTTCTTAATCTAAATTTCTATTTGGCATGCTAATTAAAGGAGACTGACTCACAGGTGGGTTGCTCAGTACCACATATGGCTGCAGCAGCAGCAGCTAACTTGGTGGGAGAGGATTTTAAAGACATGTTTTAATGAGTATGCTATTTTTTCACTAGTCTTAGCACAGTATGTTCTTTTTATCAATCATATACTGTAGTGTAAACTTTTATTTTTGCCTCCTTGTAAATTTATGCACTCCTTTTGCCACCATGAGATTTCACTTTGCTTCTTGGCTGAGAAAGAAGACCTCTCAAATAATATTTTGACACATGTAATGCTTAAATTCTCCAGTGAGGCCCTTAAAAAAGCAGAGATACTGTCAATATTGTAGTAGAACGGAGAGGGATAAAGCACATTCTGTAAGAAAACCTCCATAAGCTGTATTCAAACTTGCAAGATCACAGGAGCATTAAATTGAATACAGTTCAGCCGATTGGGGCAGTACTGTAGGATACCCAGAAGCGGGCTTGTGACTGGAAGGTCATTACTTTGATCCCAGGACTGTCAGGATAAATCTGGATGAGGAAGCACTTGAATCTCCCTCTTTACCGCTCACCACTGTAGTTCCCTTGAGCAAGGCCTTTAACCCCTCAACTCTCCCAGTAGAGCTACTCAATGGCCACCAAATCAGACTGTGAGTGTGGATTAGGGCATCCCTGGAAAAGCAGCCATCTCCACTGAATCCACCTTGGATAAATAAAGCTAAACAACATAGATTCCTTGATGCTCCACAATACTTATGTACTATGTGGTGAAACACTAACTGCCATGTAAAAATAAGTTTTTGCCTGTCTCAATATTCATTTAATTATTTATTTTCATCCCAGGAA
>JAVQJF010021910.1:0-16476 GCA_036023855.1 Gadopsis marmoratus
AGCAGAGGATCTAAGAGGCCGTGAAGGATTAAAACACGACAAACATTCAATAATGTAGGCCAGTCCCCAAACCACGAGGGGCCTCGTAAACAAGTAGAAGAATTTCAGAATCGATCCCAAAAGACTGCGGTGATGTTTCTGCTTCTAGGAACGGCCAAACCGTAGCAAGATTCCTTAAATGAAAGAAAGCTGCCTCGGTCGCTCTCTTTATGTGGGATTTAAAACTGAAGTCTGAGTGTATGATGACACCAAGGCTTCCGCTCTTTTTCTTGATTGTGGGCCAACTAATAAAATTTCATTTTTTTTCTCCAATTTAATTTCAGAAAACTCTTCTGCATCCAGTTTTTTGTTGCAGCGCTAGAATGCAGGTATAGTTATTGTTTGCTCATAAAACTTTGGATCGAAACAGGTTTCGACCGTGTCTTATTGTGACAATGTGTAACGGCTAATACCGTCGTGTTAGTAGGAATAGAACACGAATACGTCGGTAACAGGCCGGATGGAGCTTTGCATAATAATCAGCTGCTGTGATCTTAAAATAAACCCTCATTCAGCTCCTGCCTGCGGGACTTGCGTTTCAGCCGAGGAACCAGAGCCAACGTAGATCTTTTGTTCAGTTTGTATTTGAGAAACTGACAAATAATATCTGAAAGTCTCTGTAAAGACGAGAGACAGACCACACACACACACCTGTCTCTCTGTGTTGTTGCTGTGTCTTGAGAACACATCAGCCTCCTTCCGAACCACATCAGCGCTTTTTCCTGCAGGAGGTTACGAGTTCATCGGACATCGTGTTCAGAGGTGTTGGGTCACTTCCTGAGGAGCAAATGTCATGCCCCCCTTCACCGCATCATCTGGCCAATCACTTTACACTTTGTTCTTCGTTCACTCACCTGGTTAAAGGACCTTTTTTCTTTTTAAAGCGCCACCTGTCGGCCGAGGTCTCTGCTCAGGTTGATCGGACCAGCTGTCTCCTCCACAGACCGAACTCCTCTGCCTAATTATTATTATCATTATTATTATTATTAATCCATCTCCAATATTCCCACAACGTCTGTGAGTGGAAACTACAGAGTGGTGAAGGCCGAGTTAAGTTTAGAGAAAGGGAGAGTCTGAGATCGGTTAGGGTTACCATGGAAACTCCGATTTCAGGGGATTCTGGGATTTCGGATGTAGTACAGTGCTAATTCTTAGCATTATTTACTTGATGAATAAATATCACAAAATTGTGAGCAATGCGCATTAGTCTCCCAGAATGCAATTTGATATATTGCTTGTTGTGTCTGACCAAAAGTCCAAAACCCAAATATATTCAACTTACTGTCGTAGAAAACCACGCAAACAAACAAAAAATAAAGCATCACATCGGCTCACGTGTAGCCGGAATATGTGAAACAATCCGTCAGTTATCAAAACTGAAGTACACGTCCATCTGCCGCCATCAGATCGTGCGATTTGAAGGAATAAGCGACGATTTGGTTTTTCCTACGATTTTAACTAACTTACCATCTGAACTAAGATGTTCTAAAAGCAGTGTCCGGTCACGTGCCTTGCGTTCTAATATCAGCCACTGGCGACTTTGCGAGCTGAGTCGCAGGCTGCGCCATCAGCCGGCGTGCTGTGACGAAACTCCCCCACCCCGTCCTATTCCCACTGCCCCCTGGTGGTCGGATCGCCCCTCGTGATCTCCAGCAACAACGACTGGACGATATATACAAACGGTCGCCAAACCTTTTTAAAAGAACCAATGAAATGCAGTTGCCTGCTAGACACGAATGCTGAGAAACGTCTTTTGTGCTTTTTGGGCCCATAAAACATTCGAGTCCCTCTCTGGCTGAGCTGCTGACGCTGCGTGAAAACAATTCACTTTCACAAGAATCAGTTCTGAATGTTTTCTTCATTCTTCATTTGATGGATTAGAATCGCTGACGCCGCCGTTAAGGTGGCACCACTTCCTGATTTTGCTCTAAACATTAGCATATGTTTGCTGCAAAGAGCCAACTCGGCTGAGACACACACACACACACACACACACACTTTAACATACACACATATAAACACAAGCTGTGTTTCATACAGTTCACAATTTAATCTGGATCATAATTTCCCAGGTTTCATCATTTCCTGTCTGTATTTATTTACAAGTAGAGCTGACTTTTCTTGATCCGTGCCACTCGATATGACCAGCGATGCGCGCACACACACACAGCCCCCCTCCTCTCTCTCATTGGCTGTTCGTGTCGTCACGGAGACAACAGCTGTCTCCAGGATGAAGAAGCTACTTTGAGGGTGCCAGCCAGTCTGCAGGCCTGCAACTGGAGAGTCCCATGGGGTCCCTCATGGCCTTCAACACACACACACACACACATATTGGCAGTACAGCAGGATTAGCGCCCTCTAGAGACAAACGTGTTTTTTTAGGTTTTTTGCTCTGCACAGAGCATTGTCTAATAGCAGTCACATTACTGGCGAGAGAAAAGCCGTGTTTATAAAGTTCCTTAAACAAAAAGGCGGTTTAACATCGATTGTGCAATAACTGAATTCACGCTCGCATGAGTTTCATACGCCGGAAAAGGATCTCTGCGTGCTTTCCATTCAGATAATGATGGAAGCAAATTTTATGCAGCTAAAGTGCAAGCGGACGGTGAATTTGCACCTGTTGCGCCGCTGAGCTTTGTTTAAACGCTTCTAATGGAGTTCCAAAAATGTTGGGGGGGTTAAACTGTGCACTTAACATGTCCTCTTGAGGAAGAAGTGCAGGCTTTTTATTGTGCCACTTATGGCCTCCTGCAGGAGTAAAGCACCGAAACATTCATAAATTGATATGAAAATAATGAAGGTGAAAACATCAGTTATCCGTCTGTCCCCCTCGTTCCATGTCTGACCAGGATGGGTCCTCGTTTCCTTAAAGGATGAACCAAGTTCATATTGAATTTGCTGTAACTTTGTCTCGCTGATATGCAGACTGCTGTACATTCACCGATCTTCATTCATGCTTTTCCCAAACATCCCTCCCTGTTACACACTGCACACGTGTCACCTTCATTAACATGATAGATGATGACAGTTTTGTAGCATTTTCGCATACGAGGTCATTTATAATAGGTGGGCATATAATCTTAGATCATCTGAATTAATGCAGTTTTAAAGGACAGTGTTTTGTTCAAAGTGTACACACACACACACACACACACACAATGCTGACTCACTGAGGGAGCTGTGTGTGTGTGTGTGTGTGTGTTTCATGTTGTGTTTTGGGTTGATGGCAACTGTCAGGACAACAGCCTGTCTAATCTGCACCTGCCACTGACACAGCAATTGTACGTCCACACACACACACACACACACACACACACACACACACACACACACACACACACAAGGCCTACATAAGAGACAGACGGAGCTGAGCGTCCGACTGCAGGGCATGCTGGGAAACTGACGTGCAGCTAGCTGATCCCTTTACTCAGATAAGTGATAACTGGGCTAATGTATCTTCCCTTGTTCACCTCCTCCTCTCGGACGCCCTCCTTTCCTTTCAGAGGCCCAGACACTGTAGGAATCAGGGCTGCAACTAACGAACATGTGCACGATCGATTAATCCTTTAGTCCGTAAAATATAAGAAAAAAAAAACTGCCATCACGATTTTCCAAAGTGACGACGTCTTCAAACGTTTGTCCAAAATGCAGAGACTCTTCGTTTACTGTCAGAAAGGACAAAGAAAAGCAGCAACACCTCACATTTAATTAATATTTGACTCTTTTGCTTGAAAAATGACTGAAACGATTAATTATCAAAACTGTTTAATTAATTTGCAATTTTTCTTTCAATCCATTAGTTTGCTAATCGTTGCAGCTCTAGTAGGAATGAGTGTTTGTAGCCTTTGTCTGATATTCATGAAGCGAAACATTTCCGTTCCTTCCACTCCGTTTGCATCCACATCTTTCCATCAACGCCTGTCTGAACTTAATGTCTTGATTTATTGTTATTGATACTGATAAGTTCAACCATCACAGTGTGACACAGTTTTACTGCCGCTGTTGCCTAGTCTTTAAAAATCAATTCCCTGAATCCGGATGCAGAGTTGCCGTGAAAAGATACAAGACAGACGCTGTGTTTTATTCTGAAGCGCTCAATGTCGATTTTGATTATCTAAAAAAAGCAGTGTTGTTCTCGCGTTGCACGACTAGTTTGCAGTGATGGTGGTATAACTGTGAATTCCAACGAATAAAAAGAGTTTCAGATCATAGTTTCCGATCAATGCCCGATGTTTTAGAGAGTATCGGAAGTAATCCAGGTGTTTGATTAAAGCTGCCAAAGCATTTGGTGTCAAAACTCAATACACGGAACAAGGGGAGTGACAAATATACATGAATATTAGTTACATATACGTTTTAATGCTCAGTGTAGAGAGTGTCCCATCACCATCGCTTTCCTCTGTCCGCTCATATGCACATAGTTACTGAATGTTTACAACCCGTGAAATCGCTCGCACGAGTTCTTATCCTGAGAGAAAATAATATCTGTGACGCAGCTAGCTAATTGCTGAAAGCCTGTAAATACAGAGAGCGAACACTGTATCGGCCGTGTCTCTCTCTTATCTGTGTGTCTCATTCATAAAACACACACACTGTAACCACACACTCGTGGCTGGATGCTGATTGACAGGTGGGGCAGGTGTGGCCGGTCTGTGGCAGCGTCCCACCTGTCGATCCGACCCCCTCCATACCCACACACACAGACAAACACCCCTTAACCCCCACCCCCTCGACCCCTGACCCCATGACCAACTTCCTATTCCCGTGGGCACGGTAACGACCCCCTGTCGCCCCTGGCAACTGTGACCCAGGCCGCGGCTGTAGCTTCATAAATAAAGCTGAGGCTGTATCTGCCCACTGCGGCCCACCACTGCTGTTTACAGCCTCCCCGTCACCCGTGACCTTTGACCTCTGCACCCACCTAACTCCCATGCTGACACCCCTGGGAGCCACAGACACTGTTGCAGTACAGTGGGGCCATTAAACTAATTTATATTTTCCTTGTTGCAGTAAAGATGCTGTTACAGACACTCTGATACATCGGTGATCATGTCAAACTGTCCGTATCAGATATCGGCTTTAAAAAGAGACCTTAGCATCTGTGGTGGGACACTCGGTTTGCCCTCATGTAGATGTTTTTGGGCAGTCGTGGGCAACAAGCTGACAGACACACGGCTACCGTGTTATAGCTGTGTGTGCTAACATGTTAGCAAATAGCTGCTCACGTCCTCATTCAGCCGACACGGCGCTAAATGATCATTTCGTTTGAGTCGCGTTTACGTCACCCGATCCCTGAGTCCAGTCTTCCCTCTCTGTTAGCTCGACTGTAGATTTGCAATTTCAACAGAAGATCTTCCAAATTTACCAAATTTGGAAAAAAAATAAATAATAAATGCCAGAAACGGCCAGAGTTTGGTGATTTATTGAGGGGAGTCTGACGTGGACACAAACATGGTGTGTGTGAGCCTCCTCCACGAAGCTCGCAACCGGCGAGGACGACACATGCAGCCACTGCAACTAAACACAACAAAGATGGCGACAGCTGAAGCTGCTAGAAATGACCGAAACTAGTCTAAAACGTCTTTACAAAACAAAACAAAAACACTCCACCACAAGCCTCCAGAACAGCTCATTTCCAAAGATGGCGGCGTGAGTAACCTCCAGCTCGGAACGCATCGTCTCCGCGTTCTGGCGTCGAGCCGTCACCGTCATCGTCGAGCTCATTACCGGCCCGACAGTAAACTGGAAGGAATGTCTCTGTCGGGGCGTTCGGCCTCTTCACCGTGCAGAATCGGTGAGGTAATCCTTGTTTTTAACAGGCGCTGACTCTACTCTCAAAGCACGAGGGTGTTTCACAGTGACGAGTAGGAACTGCAGGGAAAAGACAAACTGCTGGGCCAGATTATTCTCCAGGGTCCCACAGCCGGGAGGCTTTTACTGTGATTCATGTGCCGAGACTGATGGATATGCTCACATATACAGTACATCCTGTAAATATATGCATGCGTGCTATATTAGTCCACCAGGGGGACACCAGGGTAGCTTCTGGCCCTTTTAATTACCTGGATTGTGAACGTTATATATATGTTTAATGTCGTTTTTAAATGTTCTCCTGTGCTTTGAGTTTCTTTCCTGACAATAGTTTGAAAGCATTTATTAGCTCTCCTCAGTCAAGGACGGGCTGCTTTTCTAAAGCTGTAAATGTGCTGAATGGTAATGTTCTAGAAGATCAACACTCTCGGTGCCTTTTTTTATAAAAAAGCTTTCACACTAGTGGCAATAAAAAGACTCCATTCTTGTGTTTTTAATAACTAAGAGGTGCAACTAACGATATACATTGTCATTATTGATTAATTTACAGAATATTTTCTGAGTTAATTATTTGGTCCCAGAATCAAAGATGAGGTCTTCAAACATCTCGCGTTGTCCCACCAACAGTCCGGATAAGCAGTTCAAAATAATAATCAGTTCAAAATAATATGAATCGGAGAGAACCAGCTATTCCTCATATTTGAGAAGCAGCAGCCAGAGAATGATCGGCCAATCTACATCGCTGCACAGAGGACGTATGCAGATAGCAGAAAGCTAAATTTGATCATTGGTTAGAATCACTGTGGCCTCATATCATAAGTATGAGTGTCTGTACAAGAGTTTCTCATCTTCGGGGTCACTTGGTATGTTGACAGATCTCTTAGATTCCTAATATTAATAATATTCCATTTGGATATTTCTCCACACTCTCCAAAATACCAAATATGTTGAATTTAAAATCCAATAGCAACTTGAAACCTATAACTGCTGAGCTCATGGGAATTTCTCGGGACAAAAGACTTAGATTGAACTTTTATATGACTTTATAGCTAGAAATAGAAGAATAGAAGAAGTGTTCCTTATTAAACTGTTACATAATCAGTTTAAAGGATTTTGGATACATTGGTCTTTCTACCTGCCTCTCGCCCAAATGTTAGCTGGGATTGGCTCCAGCCCCCCCCTGCGACCCTTCGGGATAAGCAGTCTGGTTAATGAATGAATGAATGAATGGTCTTTCTACATAATTGTGAACTAAATACTTGGAGTAAAACATATTTTAAATCATGTAGAAATATGACTTTGTGTTAAGGTCGCCTCGTCGACTCATTCAATCCTCTGACGGAAGCTCCTGGAAATGTTGGCTGAAGTTTTGTTGCAGAACCAGGAAAGCACCCAGAATGCAATGTGTTCCTCACCTTAGGCTCACATGCTTTTTATGGGGGGGGTGGGGTGTCGGTCGTGACGATCTCGGCCCGGCATGGCGAAAGCCCCGCCAGGCCCGCAGGCGCTCACCCTGCGAGGGATTAACCAACCACGCCCGGAAAAGACGTGTGAAATTGTGACGGGCACGAAAATAAAATGACAAAGTTTGTGAGGCTGCGTACGGAGGAGCGTGTTAGCTGTTGGCACGCACAGCGCTGTGTAAGCCGATATATATATGTGTGTGTGTGTAGATGCCCTCTCAGTGGACGGGCCGACTGTGAGGCCGGTGTGAGTCAGTGGGCTTCCAGCCGCAGAGAGCTGTGATCACGGCTGACAGCAGGTGCTGTAAATGGGGAAACGCGATCAGCTCAACACACTGCAGCTGTACGCTTTAATTGATTAGAGTGACTTTTATGACAGTAAGGCCTCAGGCATGCCATCAGACGGTAGCTGTCAATACCAACACTTTACTCCCAACATGTCCCGGAGCCCCTTCAAACTCGCTCTGAAATGTAAAGGAGGCAAAGTGAGTCAAGTGTGAGACACGATAAGACCTCGTCGAGTGTTGGTCACGCTCAGGAAGGGATTAAGAGAAAGGTTATGACTTATTTTGAAGTTCAGGGGGAAAAGAGCATCTTTTTAAGGCGTAAGCTGACATTTTTAAATGAACCCACAGCAGCACGACACCTTTCTGTTTTTTGTTTGGGAGGATACGTTGTTTGTTGTACCGAGCACACTCTACAGAGTACACTGTACCGAGCACACTGCACTGCGTACACTGTACCAAGTACACCGAGTACACTGTACCGAGCACACTGTACCGAGTACACTGCACCTCGTACACTGTACCAAGTACACTGTACAGAGTACACTGTACCGCATACACTGTACACTGTATCAAGTACACTGTACAGAGTGCACTGTACAGAGTGCACTGAGCTGCAACAAACAGTTATTTTCATTATCAGTTAATTTACTGATTATGTTTCTCGATTAATCCATTAATCTCTTGACGTATAAAATGTCATAAAATAGTAAAACAAATTGTCCGACACAACTCCTGAAATGTAACAAAAATCGAACGCTGGAACTGAGGCACCTTTTGGCATTTTTGCTTGAAATATTATTGAAGTGTTTTTTAAATCAGTCATCAAAAGACTAATAGTCAATTCAGCGACTAATTTTTTCAGCTCTGAACTTAACCATGTAAATTGGATGGGTTGAGGTTTTGGGGGGGGGGGTCTGCAGCCCCAGTGGAAGTGCAGGGCAAAGATTACCCAAAAACCTGCACCATAAAGCAATGGGAACCCACTTAGTGTCATTAATTAAGAGTAACTTACTGCTTTTATTGCCCTCGAGTCTTTGCAGCAGCATCCCTATGACAGAAACCAGGACGATAACGAAGTGGCACAGAACTCCAACAGAGAGAGAGCTAACGGCACATATGAGGTTTTGAAGCTTCACTATATCTTCATATATACCAGGAGGCCTTGTGGTTTTGCTGCTGCCTTCATTGTCCTGGTTGGTCAAAGAGAGAGAGGGGAAAAGATTGACTTTAATTTAACCCCCCCCCCAGATCGATGCTGGGAAATGAAAACCCCTCATAGTCCTGATATCAACATGATGAGTCACAACGTGGCAGGATTACCAGTCAGACGTCAGGCATTTCAGAGTGTCGTCAGTCCACTATGTGTCATCGTTCATACGTAGATCTGATTTCATACCAGGATACTTTATTTCTCTCTGGAAGGGAGCAGCGATTCATTTTTCCACTTGTCACAGGGAGGTCAAAGGTCACGAGCCAGCAGCCAGAGGAATGTTGAAGCCAGTTAGTGAAGTATGTTGGCTTGCAGTTCCTTTTTAGGCCACTGCTCCACGTGAACTGTATCGGCGAAAAAGTGATTAGAGGGGAATATCTGACTTTGGTCGTGCGTCTTTTAGATTGATTGATTCTGCGGCTCCAGTAGCGGTGAGGTGGCGGTGAATGGTAAACGTTGACCATGGATACAGTGTGAAAGAGTCCACAGCTGGTGGCTCTGTAACATGCTCACAGTGACGATGCTAACATGTTGATGTTTGCCTCAGTGTTAGCATGCTAGCATTTGCTAATTAGCAGCAAACACAAATTATAGCTGAGGCTGGTGGGAATATCTTTACTGCTGCAGGTATTTTCTCACAAAGCAAAATATTTGACCCGATGATGGCGCTGATAATAGATCAATTATCAAAGTAGTTGCCGATTTATTTTCCGTAAATTAACTAATGAATGAATAAACTAATCACTTGAGCGTTACTTGAATATTTAATGACTGTTTCTGGAGTTCTGTGACTTGACATACTGACCACTTTCCTCATGCTGTATAGCAGCGTACTGAGATGTCCCACGATGGCCTCACCGGCGCTTTTCCATTTTGGTTTGCAAAGTGAAGCATGATCCTTCCCAACGGAACAAGAGTTTTTAGCGGGATTGTAGTTTTTAGGCGCATGTTACTGGTCGTTCCCGTTGAAGCTGGCTCTTGTCACCTTTACACCTTCACCCTGCAGGTGTTTTGTTCCTCATGCGTCATCTCTGACCTTTGACCCACCATCTCGCCTCTGCCGATCCCTCCCTAATGAAGCTGTACTTGTCACGGTGGCTGACAGTCAACAACTCCACGCGGCATCTTTTTCCTCTCGGCGAGCCAATTAGAGGAGCCGAGGAGGACAAACTGTGTTCTGGGACTCGGCTGGACGTGTCAACAGGTCTGTTTTGATCAGGGGATGAGAGCGTCTTGGTCGCTGAGCTTAAAGGATTGGGCCAAGAATGTAAATTCAGCTCTGCTCCGGTGAGGGGTCAGCGAGGACGACAGGAGGAGGGGTCGGCCAGGCTAAGCTTGCTGAGAGAGAAAAGTACCAAAGTACCAAAGTCAAGGGTGAAGTCTGAGCAGGCAGTGAACGCAGCACGCAGATGCTGAATGTTTCTGAGCCATCGCTTCAGCCTCTGGTGAGTGTAATCTTCCATGGATGACAAAGACCTGGAGCTTCAGTCAGAGGCCACACACACAGAAACACTGCTGCTAGCTAGCTTGCAGCTAACGTTGGTGCTGCCCATCGCTCAAATTCGTGACGTGAGGCGGAAATTCACTTTGCTTTGTGCCTGAGCACCTTGAGGAGCATCATGTGTCCGGGTCTGGCAGGGGTTCTTTCTTGGATGTCGTTCTGCCCACTAAAAACGTAAAGTCTCAAAAAGACCACGGCTTTCGACAGACCTTTCTTGAAATTACGCTTTATTGAGCGTCGCCACGTTGAAGTTGTATTTGCGAACAACTTGTCCAGTCTGTAGAGCTGCTGCTGTTCAGGCTGTTAATGCTCAGAGAGGCTGTCAGCGGCTCCAGATTATCCTGCGGGACATCTGCAGTTTATCAAACATGCTCGTTCCTCTGTCTTCGTGCTCGCTCTGCTCTCCTTTCAGCATTGGAGGGTGAAAAAATGCGCCCTGGTCTACACCTGGTGCTGAGGACTTGGCTTTGAAACGTGAGACGGCCGCAGAGTTGCTTTGCGTCCCGCATGAGAGCGCCTGGCGGAGTGACACGGAGGACGTTAATTACGGGACGAGTCCGGCCAGCGTCCCCAGAGAGCAGGACTTTCTGCTTCGCCCTCAGCTCTGCTCTTTGCCTCCTCAGTGAGCCTTGAAAGTGCCTCAGCCTCTGCAGCACCGAGCACTGTGGCCTCCAAAGACTCGACTGACCAGCAACAAGTGTGCACGTGTTATTATCCTGCCAGACCCGTCAATCATGACGGGCTGCACTGACAACCCCTAAAAGTACCAGGAGCCGAAATCTAGGATCGCCTCCTGAGCAGAGGGAGAACACTGCAGACAAAAAGCAGAACCTGTGACAAGTTATATTAAATTCCTGCAGTGGAAAAGGGCCCGCTAACCCTTCTTGCACCATCCCGTGTATGTTACGCCATCCAGGTGAGAAGAAGCAGTTGGATGTAGCATGTGTCACAGACGTGTCTGCAGAGTCGCTACAGCAGGAGGATCTGGTCTTCAGGTCATATCTGACTGTGGGGCATTTCCACACGGTGTGTGTACTTTGGCTTTTTTCGGCGCACACTCCTCGATCACATCAAATAGCAAACGCTTCTAACCTGCAGCGGAGAGGTTGAAGTTTGCAAAAAATGTACGTCCAAGTGATTTTAACAGGGTCTGCATTGTTATGGTTGACTGCTGGACCGGACAAACAGCCGGTTTCTGACTCTGTATCAGCTGTTAGCTAGCAAGGAATGCTCACGGTGACCGTGTGTGAGACGTGCGACAGCTTGTCTTTGCACCTTGACAACTGTAATATACAATAATGAAATAAAAAGTTTCAGACTGGCAAATCAAACTGATATTTTCACTATTTTGACAAACCATCTACATGTTTAGGATATAATTTTCACATAATTTAGTGATGAAACAATTAATAAATGTATCGATTAGTTGAGAAGCAGAAAATTATTTAATTATTATAACTATTTTGATAACTTATCGTCGCTCGTCATTTTTCCAAACTGACTGAAAAGGTATTTCTCACAATTTTCTTTTTCTGACATTTCATATACGAAATGATGCAGCGATTCAGTTGAGAAAGTAACTGACAGAAAATAGCAGTTAGTACTTATCGATCGACTGAAAACTAATCTATTTTGAAAATCGACGAATCGTTTTCTTTTGTTTTTTATCAAGCAAAAAATTCCCAAGATGTGACTTTTTTTCCCGGTTATCACATGTGAAAATGTGCCACTTTTCTTGGCCTTGCGTTATTATAAATTAAATACTTTTTGGGATTCTGCTTTTGCTCGGACCAACCAAGACATCTGATGAGGTCGTCGCGTGTTGTGATGGGCGCTTTTTTTCACAGTGCAGTGTTTTATAGACCAGGCGTGAAAATAATCTGCGAATGAACCCGACGACAAAAGCAAGTGTGTAAGAGCTGTAACTTGTGTTGCTGGCTGCTGACTGCTGGATGTGTGTGCTGGAGTAAAATGTCTGCTGGCGGTGTGTTCGCAGCTCCGTGAGAGTAGATGTTTCGCCAGTGTGGACTGATGTTTCATGTGTGTTCTCCAGCAGTGCCAAGGTACCACAGCACAGTTGCAGCCCCCCCCCATCCTCCTCCTCTCATTACCCCGTGCAGATGTTCAGCGCCGGGCCCTCGCAGTATCAGGTGGCCTCAAATCTAATTGATATCAAAACTCTGGCGGGGGAAGCCTAAGCCCCTCTGCGCGCTCAGGTTACGGCCTGTTATAAGCCCGGCCCGACTTCTGACAGCCGCTTTCAGCGTGAAACATGCACTGTCCTCACTTCAAAGGAGGCGGGCGACGAGGAAAACCGTCCCACCGCCACCTATGAAGGGCCCCGCTGGAGCCACCATCTGCCTGGTTCCACAGCGTTCTGACCCGTCTGAGACTAAATCGGACTGATCACGCTCTGGACTTTTATCTGCCCAAGTGGAGGCCACTTGTTTTGGCACGGCGAAACAAAAGCATTAATAAGCTCGTCGGCAAACAGTGAGTTTAATGTGGGAAAGTGATCCGAGGCGGGGTATTACAATGCAGCTGAGAGGGGGAATTGGAAGCTTAAGGAGAGGATGTGATGGTAATGACTTTAAGGCCACATAATCCTCCCCATCTGGGCCCGGCCATTGTTTGATATTTATGGTTGATGATCAGCACTAATAGGTTTGTTTTTTCTTATGGGATGAATATGAATGGCAGGGAGCATGGGAAGAGGGCTGAGATTTGTTTTGCTTTCATTTTGTTTTGGGTCAAAACCAGAGATCGGTTTCAGACGGAGACGTGTCTGCTCGGTGTCTCGCTGTCTGGACGCAGAGGGAGGCTTGTCTCAGACCTTCTCTCTGGCCGTCTGAAGTCAGATTAAAAGCTGGACGGGCGGATTGATTCTCACTTACAGTGAAGCAGGTGGAGCGCGGTTTCATTTTAGTGCAGGCACCCTTTTTATTGATATTTGCACTCTTTTCTGTTTCCTTCCGGATGAATCGGCCTTATCCCGTCTTGTGGTCCCAACACGTTGTGGCATTTTGGGCTGTCGCTCGCTGAACATTCACAGTTGAGGGGAAACGTGGCCGAAAACAGACGTCCTAGATCTCTCACCCTCACCCCTTTTCCATCAACAAGAAACGGGTTCCGTTCCAGTTCGTGCACCTCGTTTTTAAATCGTTTGGAGCATTTCGGCCAAAAATAAGTTGGCTTCCAGCTGGAACCACAAAAAAACAGGTTTTCCTCGACCTCATGTGCGTAGCTGGTGTGTCCTGTTCTCCAGGTTGGACAGAGAGGATGGAGAAGGTAACCGTGGTCTCTGGTATCTATGGTAACAGTCTTGTACATCTTCTTATCATTAAAAGTTGGCCCAAACACAAATATCTGTAGCAACAGAACAAAAGCGCGCAGGTCATCAATGCGACCCGCCATCTTGCTTCTACTATTTACTTCTGTGAAGCAGCCGCACACTATTTCCAAAAACTCTTGCTGGTGGTGCATTCAAAGACATCGAGGGTGTCCTGGTCGTGGCCAGTGGGTCTGAGACGAATGCAGACACAACATCTTGGCTCAAAGGTGGAATGACCCTCTCTCCTCTCTCTCCTGGCCCATGTTTCCTGTCACTAATACCACCAGCCATCTAATGAATGCAAACTTCTGCTGAATATCTTTTTCATTCACAAACTCTGCTGTCGGAAAGTCAAACCCAGAGGGGCGGAAAGAATAAGCAACACAGACCTGGTGATTCAAACGATGCTTTGTGAAGTTGTCTGTTCAGCAGGAGCCTGAAATAGGGGTGTCCTTGAACGCACCTTCAGAAATAGCACTTGTCCACCACTGCATTAAAATCTCTGCGCGATGATTATTTTAGCACACTGACATGAACCGAGTGACACCAGGGGAACGTCTTATCACTTTTTGATTCATTATCATTGCGTGGCGCTGAATTTGTGAGCAGGTAGCATTTTAAAAAGCATCGTAATGGTGCATTCAAGGACACACCATTCGCTGACAGTCGCGCCTTTTCTATTGAAAGAAACGCACACACACATTATTCTTGCCACAGCATCCATGCTCACTTATTATCTGTCTTCTGGGTTTGATTTCATGACCTCACAGATCATTGATACAGTGCTTTAAACGGACTGCTATTATTCATCAGAAATCAGAGTGCTCTTGAATGCACCGTCTGCGTCACTCGCAATGATAACAAACGTAGACAGAAAAGTCAAGTAGATAAAAAGTTTAATTACATATCTGCTGTGAGTTTTAAAGCCTCTGCATGTCGACTTTTATTATCTAACTGAACTGAGAAAAGAAAGCAGGGAAGTAATGAAGGAAGGAGGATGAAGCCTTGACGGTCTAAAAATTGTAGAGGGTGAATTCAGGAGTATTCTGGGATGTTCCCTCTGGGTTCAGTTTTATCTCTGTGGTTTCCCCCGGCTGCCGGCTCGTTTCTGACCCATGGCCTACTTGTCTGATGGATGACTTTATGGCACTATTTTAGTCCGGAGCGTCACTGAGGGCCCGGCTGCCCGTGTCCAGGGTACGGGACCTTTCACTGGGTATGTCGTTACAGGAAAAGATGCGTCAGGACGAGTTTAGTGAATCCACAAGAACATGTTGAGCACGCGGAGCTCGACAGGAAAAAGTGCAGTTGGAAAATACTTACTACCTTTTGATCAAAGGTCTCATTTCTCCCCCAAACACACTTTCGTTACCCTCCTCCTCTACTGCTTGAACAATCAAATGCTGCATGTTTAGCTACAGACGTTGAAAGATGGCAATTTCATTTTATTTCCGTGTGAAATATGAGTTTTCTCTCTTTCGATGCTGCGCAGGTTTATTAATGACAAAACACTGAGTGTGCACAAGCGCAAATTTGAACAATAATCCATCGGCTTGTCAGATTTAGATCCACACTTGTAATTTGCTTCGTTTCTTTTAGATTGGGAGAATAAAGATGGAAAAACTTTTTTCGATAAAGCATTTCATACAAGAGATGAAAAATACATGTTAGACAGATGGATAAAGTAGAAACATTAAGGACAAAGAAGAAAAAGAAATTAGAAAGCACCTGTTTTCTGTAACTCTGACACGGAAACTTCTAGTCCTGGAGAGGATGTTTGTGTCCATCTAAATCCCAGATTTGGACACAAGAGAAACGTTTAGAAATGTCAACAAAAGTGTGATCTTTGCTTAGTCTTAAGCAACAGAGACTGTCGGCTGTGTGTTTCCCCCTTGAGGCGGAGGCGAGCGCTGCAGCGTGCTTCCTGACTCGTCTGGCATGTTGGTAAATGTGTCCACTAATTCTCAGTAAGACCGCGGACACGCTGGGAATGTACACACACACACTGCAGACTTCACTCTGGGTTTATCAGCCTGAGATATGATGAAAATGATCATGTTGTGTCCGAGTTTAAATTTAAAGAATCCCATCTGAGCTGAGACACCTGAACGTCACCTCACTCTGCTCTGGTACCTGATCTGCAGTCATGATAGGTATTTTTATTTGAGTGTCAGACATTCTTGGTACCAAACCCTCAGAGGCTGAAATGAGTCTATAAATCATGAATTCCTCCCCCCGGATGGTAAAACATGACATTTAGTCATGTACTGTACAACTGTACAAGTTTGAGGTATTTGTACTTAACGTGAGCATTTTAATTTTATGCTGCTTTCTATTTCTACTACATACCAGTACAATTAAGAGGGAAATATTGCATTTTTTACAGAGCAAAAAACCATCATGAATTGTGTAGTTGTGGGAGGATTAGAGAAGAATGACCAAATAATCATCTTATGACCTGTCAGATTTATCTGGTGACCCTTTTGAGAGGCTTGACTCCTAGCTAATTATATTAATTAGTTAAAACTAGCTAACTGTATAAATGAGTTAAAACTAGCTAACTGTATAAATGAGTTAGCTAACTGTATAAATGAGTTAAAACTAGCTAATGTATAAATGAGTTAGCTAACTGTATAAATGAATTAAAACTAGCTAACTGTATAAATGAATTTAAACTAGCTAACTGTATAAATGAGTTAGCTAACTGTATAAATGAGTTAAAACTAGCTAACTGTATATAAAGCAGTTAAAACTGACTGCACCTGGACAAGCAACAGTTAAATGCTCTTTATACACTGATGCATTAATATTAACAACTTAATAATGACATATGT
>JAVQJF010021911.1:0-11124 GCA_036023855.1 Gadopsis marmoratus
GCTGTTTGGCCCAATCGATCTCATAATACTGGAGAACTTTGCTTCAGCCTCAATATTTAGGAATCTCTTTTGAACCAGAAATTCCCTTTTAGTCTTTGTTAAGATAATGTTGGCATCAACAAACACACAGTGATGGTCAGAAATAGGTAATTTGATTACTAGATATTATATTACTACATTACCCTTTATATTATATTTGATATCCCATACTATATAATAATATGTTATACTATGTTACAACATTTACTATATTCTAAGTATTGTTACTTAATCATATTATATTTTATTCTGGTGTATGCTGTTATAGTAGATAGGTATCATATTACTCTATACTTTAGCCACTAATCACACCACTATGTCATGTCACTTCAGACAGTATTGCACTATTACAGTAGTTTAGAACACTGATCATGGGTACTCCATGTATGTGTACTGCTTGCCTTTTAATTTAGAGTTTAATTGGTCTTAATTGTATAGTTGTATAGTATTCTTGTATAGTTTCTTTTTATTATTTCCAAGTGGGATGTAGCCTACACTATGAGCAAGAAACACATTGGTATTGGTATCAGGTAAATCTTCAATAAGTAGTACTTGAGCAGTTTCCTACATAGTACTGAACATGTAAAATACTTTTTCCAAACACTTTACACATAGCTTAATATTCATATTAAATAACATATTGTTGAGATGAAGGGCATTTATTTTTTTCATGGAGAACAAGAACTAATCTGAGTACTTTGGCCCCCTCTTGTGGCTGCATTACATATTGTGGGTGCACGTTAAAGTTAAAACAACCAGCGGTGGAATTTTGTTTTGGATGTGAACAGCAGGGGGGCCACAGTTAGGGTGTGAGGAAATACCAACATGCAACATTTTCTTAATTTTCCTTTAAAAGGAATAAAAGTTCCCGGCCATTAACCCTCTACTATTTCTCCAGTTAATGTTACTATTATGTCATTTTCTAAAATTACACGTGAAATGGGAAAATAAGGCTTCGAAAGAGGCCCACACATAAAAATACATAAAGACACTTGAAAGCAGTTGGAAGACTTTCCACTCAGTAAAACTGCATAATATAAATGTTTAAATGAGACAAGCTTTTCTTCTATGTTTTTCTGGCTAATGTGTCTTTTTATATGCATCTTGTGCTCCATGCATTTGACATAAAAGATAATTGAATGACCAATTCTAGCCATAGATACTTGTACTTAACTTGAATATTTTAATTTCATGCAGCTTTATACTTTTTACTTTTATGTATGAGCCGATTGATGTTTTACATACAAAATACTTATAAAATGATGCATTGCTGTATAAGAAACTATGCAACAAAGTACAGTGTATGAAGTATATTAAGTAGTTAAAATTAGCTCCAACTTGACCAGCTACAACAATAACATGGCACTTAATCAAAATGCATTGGTAATAATATTCTTCTATCCCTGGATCAGGCTTTTGGGTAAATGAATACTTTAACTTTGGATAGTTTATGTACATTTGTCTGAGAATACTGCTGTACTTGTAATGAAGCACTTGTACAATGTGGTAAAGTTACTTTTACTTAAGTGTCTGAATACTTCTGTCAAAATATTATACTAGATTTATATGCAATATACATATGAAATTAAGTATTTTACTTATACTTATATAAAAGTGGTTGTTTGACACAAACTGCAAAGTGATGTACTTGTATGCATATGTCATGCGATATGTGTAATAGGAGCTGGACCCATATACTACAGTTGATGTTGCTGTAAATAGAACATATCACCACAGTATATTAAGAAGATCTTCTTTAATAACGAGATATCAAGACGGTGTTTAGGTGCGTAAGAAGTTCTGTTTGTTTGCTTAAAGGGTAGCTTATTTTCAGCCAGTGAATCTTACCTTATGTCCTTTCAATACTTTTTCTTCTATTTAACTTTCCATGTATAGCTTTTGTTTTTTATGATCGGAGAGCAGCTGTAGAATAGACGTAAATGTTCATTTTTACTGTAAGAGAAGATAAGGTTGCGTACTTGTGTTACAAAGGGAGAAGCCTCTGTTTCCTTGAGTTAATTCCAAGGCCTTCGCTGTGTCTGCTTTCAGCTGAACATCAGCATTCAAACCATGCAGAGTCTCTCCATATCTGCAAAAATACTCTGTTTCAGCACACCACGTTTTGTCAACATGAAATCGTTCAGCCTTCATCTCAACTTGCTCTGCTAACAAAGACGTTTCTAAAGAAAACACTGTTAGCAGGAGAGGCTCTCCTCTGCTGCCGCGCTGGAAGCGTTCCACTTTGAAAAGATAATATTTATCCCTTGAAAAAGTGAGGTAATTTGTAACAGCAGAGTCGATCTGCAACCGATCACAGCAAAGTTTAACAACATTCTCAACCATATTCATTTGTCATGGCACCCGCAAAAGTGATCCATCAACACACAGGTCTGTTTGGCCCTCCACTGTTATTTCAATTGATTACTAAATCAAGGCCTCCTTCAGTTGGTAGATCTCTTCTTCTGTGGTGCTGAGGACTGACTCTTCGACTCTATAATCGCTCAAAAATGGAATCAGAGCGGGAGAGCAAGGTTCATTTTCAGTGAATTTACTGCCAAGAATTACAGCAATGTTTTATTTAAATAGAAGCAGATATATCCTGTCATATGACATCACTCCGGACAAGGTTTTGGTCCTTTTTTTAAAGGTATACTTTAGTAAAAGCATAGAAGCAGTCTTCAGTTTTTAAATGAATAGTTTGACCTTTTGAGAAATTTGCTTTCTTGTGAAGGTTGTTCAATACCACTCTCTCCTGTCCGTACAGTAAATGTGAAGCTGCCGCCACCAGCCATTTAGCTTAGCTTAGCACAAAGACTGGAAACTGGGGGAAACAGCTAGCCTGGGTCTGTCTGAAGGCAACGAAAACTGCCTACCAGCACCTCTAACGCTCAATAATTAACACATTATATCTTGTTTGCCTAAATCCCTTTAAAACCAAAATGTAAAAAAGAGCAGTTGTGATTTTACGGGGGATTATGTGCGGGACAATTTCATGTCTAGGAGCAGTGACTTCCTTCTTTAGGTGGTAGTTTCATGTTTACCATACATACACCAGAGTGGTATCAATCTTCTCATCTCACCCGCTCCAAGAAAGCAAATAAGGCGCTACACGTATATCCTGAAATGCTGATCTATTACTTGAAATACAAAAAGTAAAAAGACAGACACACATTTTAAATCCTCTTATCCTTGAAGTGATTGAATAACTGGTTGTTTTAGTGCCATCACGGACCAACACTGGTGACAATGTTTGTGCTGTGAAACCGGCTGAGGCCTTCATATCTGGGCTGTGATATATTTCCCAAAGGAAGAGGGGATAAGACCACTTAACACCTCCCCTCTTGTTCTGTGTGAAGGGGTTACACAAGCTCAATACTAACGCATAATCTCTGGATTAGGAGCTCTGACTCTCATATCTCCATCTGTTACTCCTGGTGAAGGCACGTTGGTGCGTCAGCCTTCCCCGGCAGCAGCACAGCTGTGTGTGGTATTCAGTGGGTGGTATTCACCGTTCAGCCCTAAAATTTATGGATCAAGTGCGCTGACTCCTGTCTACTGTGGTATGTTACAATATAGTCACCCCTCAGCCCCTTAACATCTCTGCAGGATTCAGCACCCAGCTGCTGAGGCTGTAAACGTCTGCTCTTACTCTTTCAGGGTGACTTAAAATGAGACCTGCTCTTAATGCTAAATTAACTTCTCAAGGAATCCACAGAGGAAGCTGAAACACTGTGTTTCTGTTTGTGTCCGATCATCACTGGGCTGGACTTACTACAGTCTGAGATCACAAACATAGCAACAGTACAGGCTAAATGTATTTTCCAAAGAAGTTTTGTTGCTTTCTTGCCGCTGGCGTTGCCCCTGCTGGCACAGTTAAGAAATGCTACAAGCGAAACCTTTTCTCATGGTTCACACAGTCACTTCGACAGTCCATTTATGTTTCTTGCTTTTCAATAACTTTCCAGGTCATATAACACTTTACAGCCTCCTCATTGTTTGTGTTTATTTAGATTTGCAGCTTTAATGACAACATCTACTCATCTTGTGTGTACTTTAGTCAAAATGGCACACACACATGCAACATTCATAATCACAACGAGCCAAGGCAGGTTTATTTAGCACCTTTCAGCAACAAGGCAATCCAGAGTGTTTTACAGAAGCCATAAAATGACATAGAAAAAGGATTTAAAATAAGAAGAACAAGATAAAAGGTCAAAATTAGCTAAAGTAGAATAGAAAAGTTACAGTGCAGTGAAAGCTGTGAATGAAAAGTCCACAATTAAATAAAAATCAGTGGCAAACAGAAAGGTTTTAAGCCTCGATTTTAAAGACCAGAGAGTTGGAGCAGACCTCACGTTTTCTGGGAGTTTGTTCCAGGCATGTGGTGCATAAAAACTGAATCCTGAAATGGTTAAATAATTTAGTTTTGACCCTGCAAGAGTAGCAAACCTGTCCCAGGTGATCTGCCTGGAGGGCTCATGATGTAGGCTCAGAAATGTATTTTGGCCTTTGCTTTATAAATTTGTAGTAGTAAATTAAAACCCACTATTGTAAATTATTTTACAATTATTTTTGACATAAAAGAAATAACAATAAAGTATTAAGACAAAAAACTATAAGAAAACAGAAAACTACTTTTACTAATACGTCACCATTTTGTGACTTGCCAGAAAAAATAATAGTCTAGGCAGCACAGTGTTTCCTATAGAACATAATTGCCATTACAAATTAGTAGTATATGAATATACTTTCTATAGGAGACATGGCTGCACATCACAGAGTTTTTTGCATAAACATCTCAGAAAGAAGAGGAGACAAACTGATGAATTTTACATTTCAGTTTACAAAATAAGTTCTTTTAAAGCCAGCCATTCATTTTCAAAGACCTTTATATGCTTAATTTACTTAAAAGTCCCGAAAGAACCATATTTACTCTTAACCAGAAATAATAAATTAATAATATCAAGACATCACTTCTACGTTAGCGATTAGGTTAAGGTCATAAATTGATGTTGCAGAGGAGTTAATGTATGTTGTATAGGGGAGAGTTGTGAAGCTGCCAGCTGAATATATTTTTTCTTTAATGTTACAGCTGGCTTGAGGTGCACAGCTGCACTGCAATTGAAAGTAGAAATACCGGTTAAGATTGGGTTACATCTGAGGCCAAGCTCTGACCCAGACAGTCTACATCATCCAACCAACAAAGCAGCCACTTTACAGGATTAATGACCTTGTTTCTAGTTGTTAGCTCCAGAAAACAAAAAATAAAACACTGTCTGGGCAAGCATCAAAACTTCTCCAAGGGCTCAAGTGACTTTGAGGTGAAACCTTTCCATTGACACTTCTCCGGGTTTATGGAACTTGGGAGGATCACATACAGTCACGGACCACATTCTTCATGTCTCCCTTTTATCTGTATGAGCCGAGCTGTAATGTAGGGCTTGTAAATCACAGTCTTTGTCTGTGAGTAGACGGTGCCGTCCACTGAGCCCACAGCCACCATAGCTGCCTACTTAAAGACCTTATTTTCGCTCTATGCCTCGCTGCGCACCTTTCCCAACACGGCCCATTAATCTGAAGAAGAACTGGAAGGAGCTGGCTCATAGGGGCACATTATATCTCGCAACACTTTTTTTCATCACAGGAATATGCAAAGGAAAGTTCATAATCCTTTAAACGTTGTCCTTCAGTTCTTCCTGACTTTACCTTTTTACACATTGATCGGTGATTTGTGGGTCACTTTCCAGCTACGTGACTTAAATGAAACACACTCCGTTCCAGTTCACAAAGGATGACGAACAAGCTTAGACATTTGAACAAATAAGCGCGCACAGAAAAGTGCAGACAGTGGCCAGTTTTTGGAATTTATTGGTGAGAAGCAAAGTGTTTGCTCATGTTAGCCCCTCTTTTCCCATTCTGCTTTATTTATTTCCAGACGATTGTCTTTCTACACCGTCTTTTACGGCTCTCCCAGCTTGTGCCTTTATGGAGCCATAGGAAAATACACTACGTCTCGCTTAATCATCAGTCAGTCGGTGGAGAGCAGCCATTGCTTCTGTGTGGTCCACGCTGCAGCGTCTAAAGAAACTCCACCAACACCGCTGGAAAACAGTCATCTCTTTGGCCGTCACACTTGAGTGATGCTCTCCTCGTCACAGCGCTGCGGCACATCACACGTCTGGCCCTGGTGTTGGAAGTGCCGGACTTGAGTTGTGGAGGCGTCCTGAGGGTTTGTGTGGGAGGAGAGGAGGGGGTGTGGGGTCAGCTGCTGGGTCATTGACATCTTCATCATACAGCTTCAGTCAGGACACCTTTCTCTTGACTGAATGAGGGACTCTCTGAAGTAGAAACGTCTCTGTGTGTCTCTTGGATTTCAGATTTATTGGCTAAAACATGTGCAGGTGTGTTTCAGGTGCCTTTTTTATTTTAAAAGTGGTGGTGCTTCTGTACACATACTTCGCATGCTAAGCACACATTCAGAACATTTATGCATGTGCCGTGCCAAAGGGGCCTTCATTTATCAAACCAGCTACAATGTAAGAAAAGCCTGAAGGAGTCGTTGTTTGACTCGAACTGCAAAATACAACTGCCTCCGCCTGCACGTACACCCATAACCGATCAGCCAACTGTTTTTGGGTGTGTTAATACGGGTCCCGTATCAAGAACGCCTCCATTTAGTGATAGATGTGAGCGTTTTAGCAGGTGTGATGTGTGTGTAAAGATGGAGAGGGTGCCAGTTCCTAATGGAATGCCTTAATATTTGATACCCAGTGTGGTGAAAGAAGCACTTGATCTGTTTATGATTTTTAACAACTGAGCAGTGACACCCTGTTCCTCCGATTACTCCTGCACTATTAAGTAGGAAAAAGAAGGTAAGAAGTCGGTATCTTGATATACCTTGGTCACATGAAAAAAACCCTAACAACACTTGAGGCACTAAGGACAGAAGCTCTTTGTTTCAAACACTGATACTTAGTAGAATTCAGGAAGTCTTTACCTCCTTCAAGGAGGTTATATTTTCAGTCCAGTTTATTCAGTTAATTAGAGTTGCAACTAACAATTACTTTCATTATTAATCTGCTGATTCTTTTTTTGATTAATAACTTTGTTTGACCCGAAGAGTATCAGAAAATAGGTGAAAAGATGAACTTCACAATTTTCCCAAAGCCCATATTTACATTGCTTGTTTTGTCCAGCCAACATTCCAAACCCAAAGATCTTCAATTCACTATCACAGAAGACTAAAATAAAGCAGCAAATATTAATATTTGACAACATGCCAAGCTACAGTAACCCCATGCCTGGTCACACTTTAGTTAATTTGTTACATTTCTGTTAATCATATTTTACAGATAAAAACAATAACCACACCACTTCAGATCAGAACATATAGTTTATTTTCATTTGTTGACATTGCATTAGTTAGTTGTAGTGCACACATCTAGATAGACAAAAGCTGTCTATCAATAAGTTATATGGAGTTGTTTAATTTTCTGTTTTACCGGTGCTGGGGAGCCCGTGCTTCGGCTGCTGGAGTCGACGGGGCGCAAACAAAGACTGTATCTAATTATTCTGTTGTACTATTCTAGTTTGGATGACTTTGTCTAGAAACAGAAATAAAATAAAAGTTAAAATATTTCACATACATACACATAAACTACTCAAAGATGAAATAATACAGGACTACACCTTGAAAAATCACACAGAAAAGAAACTCATAGTACTCATATTACACTATGTGCAATAGTGTAAGACTGACTGACATCCATAAAAGCCCTAGAAAAAATAAATCTCTTGTCTTGGTTTCGGGGTGAGTGGTGTAGACCTGATCGTGCAGAAAAGCAGTAAACGGCATGGAACTGGGCTCCAGGATTGATGCTGCGCAGCAGCCAGAGAGCAGCTGAGTACATAAAAACCCTCCTGAAGATCTCCAAAACAATGACATTCCCCTCTGCGAGTGTTTAGTCTCTCCCGGCATCGGCCCAAACCGATCTGTTCCCTCACATCACTTGACCCAGAAGCAGGGGAGCTCATCTGGGTGTCAGCGAGGAGGGCCGATGGGGCTGGGCGGTTGGGATCATCTGGGTTTTTACATGTTTTAGCTCATTTACAAGAATTCATGTAAACATTATATTATTGCTGAACATTTTCCAAAGAATTGCACAGTCTTTTAGATTTTTTAGTCTTTTAGATTCTGTACTTTCTGAACTTATGATTATCAACTTGCAATGAGTTGAAATGTATTTAAAAAAGGATAATTCTTCATCTAGAACAGTGGTTCACAAACATTTGTGTATGTACATGATTTTGTGTGGCAACATTTTATTTTCTTTCATATCCATCTAATCAGCTGGTGAACCCTCTGATTTCTTTCTGAGAACCACTGATCTAGATCATCAAGTTGCATTATTGTTGCACAGTCATGCAGTCGAAAGCATGAATTGATTTGAAAAGTCTTCAGGTTGTTGTCTTGAAATGGGAAACTGATGGCAACCTTGTGAGTTGGGAAAAAAGCTGCTGTACGAAATTAACATTGAAAGAAACCACTTTGTTGAGCATGGTACGTTGATTTTAATTCAGTGTTGAACTTTTCTTCAAGTGAGACATGTAATGTTGACATCCGGAAATTGCCAGGTTGGCTTTGATTTTGAAACTTCACAGCTCTGAAATACCCAAACACCCAGCACAGGGCGGCCTACATCGTGTGCAACATGATGCTTGTTTACATCAACTCACTTTGTTTATAAGGCCTGCCACAATGACAGGAGCCCTATGGTGGGTTACAAGTGTGTGTGTGTGTGTGCAACAGGAGGCGTGTTTGTGAGTGTGCATTAATGTACACTGTGCAGGTACTCTGTAGTGTAAATACATTCACTGCAGGCATCCACTCAGGTTAAGTGTGTGCTTCCTTGAGTATAAAGTACACTGTATCTGCGTGTATTCCTCTCTGTTACACACATAAACCATGTGTGCTTGCTCATGTGATGATCTATGATGGATTCCCTGTCATATTTTTGTTTTACACAAAAACAGTTAAAAGTGAGGTACTGAGAGGTATTCTGGCGGCTGTCCGGCCCACAACTTTACTATTTTGGTTGAGGCTCATCGCTCTCATCTCACATGCAGCTGTTTTCAGTGAACAAGCTCTAAAAAACCACTGTACGCTACCTGCTCAACACCAAACAGCAGACAGACACAGTTATAGACTAGCTGGTGAACATACTCGAGCATTTAGTCATTAAAGAGCCAAACATTTCCTTCTGTCAGACCAAAAAGAGAGCTAAAATAGAGTGAATATTGGACTTGGAGAAACATGTCTCCAAATGAATGATAATGTTGCTCTGTAACTGCTGGATGTATAAATAAACCCCTGTGTGTGTAAAATAAATAAATAAATAAATTTGCCATATCAACAATGATACGTCAATGTTTTGTTCACAACTTGTTTTGTTGCCCAAGTGGCCATAAAAATCAGTTATTGCAGGTTTTGTACTAAAAATCACTAAATTACTTTACCAACAAACCTTTCTTTCTCCTCTTCATTTGCTTGGTTTAAATTGTTGTCAGGTGAGATCCACATTAAATATTAAAGTGTGAACACAAAACATGTACATTCCGTAGACACGCCAGCAGAGGGATGCATATTTGTTTTGCATAATTTTCACATTCCCAGTGGATTGATGTCATCGCCTCTGGAAAACCAAGTCCAAACTTGGGAATCCAAATTAGAATTGTTATGTAACAGTTATGACAATTACAAGACATACAGAGTGAAACCTGTTATTCACAAGAAGACAAAAGCGGTGGCACTTAAATATGTGGATGTCCGCATATAGCTGCAACATTCAAGCATCATCTTGTGCTGCCAACTCTTTCTGAGAGAAAAAGAGCAAGGCCTCAGAAATATTGTTTAACTTTACCTTGAATTTCAATGGGAACAAGTCTTTTTCATGGAAATCTGACATTTAGGAATTGACATGATTTCTATCTTCCAGCAACACGAAAAAGTTAAATACAGTGAAATATTGGGTTAAGGCTAGGATTTAGATATAATCAGAGGAACATCTACTTAAGTAACTAAATCTTCCCTAAAGATTTGTATCTAATCTTTGTATTTCTCTGCGTTCATGCTGTAAGTATGAAATGAAATCAAAGCATAAGAAACTTTGACAAATGAAGCCGCTGGTGTCTTGCCAGTCCGCTCTGTCTCCGCAGACTGTCTCTGTAATTTGGAGGCATTGTGCTGATGTGAAAGGGCAGTTGTTGCTTCTCTCTGTACATCCTGGCGTCCCCCTGCCTCTCCCATACATCCCAGAGCTTTTCCAGGAGGCTGTTTATGTTTTGAGTGCAGCACTCCGTGGAGCTTAGGGCCTAATGGAGTGTGAGAGAGGGGCCTGGGCTTCCTCAGCTTGTGTTCAGCTGTACAAATATGCTGCCACACCGCGGCCCTCGATCTCGCTTTCTCTGCCTCAATCACTGTTTCACCTTTATTTCTGTCTATCTGTCTGCTCCATTCACTATCTGTCACCTTTCTTTCTTTCTTTCTTTCACTTATGTCTCACTTTTGCTGAGATAAAATGCTTAATACAGTAGAAGCCAAAAAAGTGTGAGTAATAAATCAATATTAATGAATGTAGTAAGAGTGAATCACAGGGTGCATGCAGGATCAGGAAGTAGATCCACTGCATGATTAACTCCCCACTTGATGAGCTCACAGGTGTTAACGGGCCACTGTAAATTAGGAGTACGCATGTGTCCATGTGTATATGAATATTGCCGTCCTTCCATGTCCTGCACTCTCTCCTGCCCTGCAGCATTAACGGACCATGTCATGATTAATTGTTGCATCATTATCCACCATCCATCGCCACAACCCTGCAGACACACACTGCCTTCCCAGAAGTCCGTGCGTTCTGGAGTGGAAATCTCCAAGGTTGTGGCTCACCATTGTCCAAAGTACAAGCACCTGAAAAAATAAGCTAGCCTCTGCTGGCTAGGCACCGCGGAGTTAAATATAGATGTAATATCCCTCCGTTTCTGCTGAATCCAAACAAATTAAAAACGTCTTTCTTACAGGATGGTTAC
>JAVQJF010021919.1:0-34064 GCA_036023855.1 Gadopsis marmoratus
TGACCACCTTGCCAGACCTCTGTAGCCTGCTTGAATCTCTGCTTGATATGAGCGGCTACTAGTGTCGTGCACGCAAATCTTTAACTGACGGCAATACAGTTGCATTGTGGGGAGTATACATACCAGACTTTAAAAGAATGAAGAATGCATCCCTTCTTCTCTTGCATCAATTTACACTTTTCAAAACCTCCAGATCGTGTTTTGACATGGTTACAGGAGTGCAGTGTAAATTAGGAATATACACCAAGCTTGAACTACAGGCCTGTTTGAGGCGTCAGGAGTAAATCTAGTCCATGTACTATAACATCTGGGTTTGTAAACCATTTTGTCCCGAGTCTTTGATAAAATTGCCATATTCAATTGAAATTTTAAATGACATAGTTGGAACTAATTTTGTCAAGTTTGGACTTACTGGTGTGTCTGGGCAGATGCGGGCCAGTAAGGCTGGGACAACATTGCACTCAATCAGGACATCTCGATAAGCCGAACCGTCACCTGTGAAGTGGTTACATTTTGTAATGTTAGTGGAGCAAGAACCAGTGAAACTGATTCTTTTAGTTGCCATTATTCAACAATGAGCCCTTTGTTTTCTGTGCAAAACAAAACATTTGAAATATGAGCCTTCATTTAGTTTAGCATTCTACCTGCAATGTTGCCAAGAGCCCAGACGGCCTGTTCACTGATGTGCAACATCGGTGAGGCCAGCAAGGAGATGAAAGCTGGTACAGCCCCATGTTCCACCACCTGAGACAGAAACTCAGGTTTACTTACAAGCCCTCAAGAGTTAAGTCAATTTAGTTCATGTCCAATTGCTTGTGCATGACAGAAGTTCAGTACCCTGTTCTCACCTGTTGAGTATGCCAAGACGTTCCGGAGGCAATGTTTGTAAGAGCCCAAGCTGCTTCAAACTGCAGATTAGGCACATCATCCATAGACAGGAAGGACACAAAGCGGGACAGCAGACCTGCATCTATGATCTCCTTCAGTGGAGGGTTACGCTCCTGTGAAAGCAGCTTCCTGAAGGGAATGGTGGAGTACACACGTTTAGTTTCTCCTACCTTGGTGTCAGAAGACACCATTACAGTTCCCCAGAAGCCTCAGTGACATCACCCGTTAACCCTCCCAACAATAGTCCAAAAGATTTATGAAGTCCAAATCCTCACATTTGATGAAGATGCAAAATCTGGTAATTTTTGGCCTGATGCGTGTTTTACATTCTGATGATTGTCTAATGTATAAATGGGCTTAATTTCGGCACTAAAATGACAATTTAGTGCGATTGCACCTCCATTATCTTACGTAATTTGCCACTGGTTTACACAGACTAAATTAATCTTCCGATGCTCACCTGGCTGCCTGACAGCCTCGGGTTTGGGACTCCTTGCAGTCGCTGTGCACGTCTTTAATTATATCTTCAATGGGTAAAAGAGCCACCTGAATGACAGATACGCAGTTAGAGGCTCCGGGAGTTTGAGTCGAGTCTTGAATGGGTGCAGTGAACTGACCATCTCGTTGGAGACGTAGTCAGGAGACAGGGCCTCCTCGTCCGGCAGAGACGACAGCGTTATGTTCCTCCTCTTCAGGAAATTTTCATTCTTGTGCGCTTTGCGCAGCTCCACGCACTCCGAGATCCTTTTCTCCCGAAGCTTCTGCAAGAGGTCACGGTGCAGTGTCGATAAAAGTTATTAAGTCGGACCCAGATAATTAAACACCAAACTTACTGCTGGGTCCTTCCCCTTGTTTTTGAACTTGGAGAGCCGCTCGTCAACAGTGTTCTTGGTGGGCATGGTGGCCACGTCCTCCCTGACTTGACTGACACGGATGACAACGTAACGAAAGCCTCCGCAGGGACATTATAAGGGGGACAGCTGGCCTCAGGTGACTCTCATTGTCTGTGATTGTGATCTACGGAGCCACTCTCGTGCAGCTGTGCGCGTTTCAAGCAAGTGACACAACATCTGTCCCTCCAGCTCCAATGAGGTTCAGCAAAAGGTCTGTGACTTCCTGTCGTCGTTTATGCAGAAGACGAGTTATATGACTCTACTACCTCTATGTATTAAATTCAGTATCATAAAGGACCAAAACCTCTAGCAACGTCTGGTGTTTATTTCTCCTTCACTTGTCGAACAGCGTGTAGCAGAGTTGTGTTGTGGTGCAGCTGCAGGCAGTGTCCTGTAAGGGCTGCACAACGCACTGTATAACTAATCTTTGGACTATGGTCTTAATACCCATGTTCAGATGTTTATGTTCCTTGTTTCAACTAGTTTAGGCTGGTTGAACGTGCACAATGACGAATTGCTTGTATGTTTATTACGACTGTATAAAAAGTATCCGTTTGTGTCATTATTAGAGAGAGATGGGAACACAGGCCTAGTGACCTCACTTTGTTCTTACAGACATGTATCTAGCATGTAATAATAATAATATCCAAATAACCTTTATAAAATACACAGAATAAAGTGGAATTGTTAAATAAGCAAAAATAAGGCTTGAATATTTTTGTGGTAATAAACTGTAAATTATGTTACTTACACTAACCATTTCTTTGTCTCAGACTATAGATGGCAGCATAACATAACTTTCATATAGCCTACTGTGAGTGTGTGTCCACGTGTGTTGATAAATCACAGGACGTTTTAAAGGATCCTGTGATTTACACCTGTATCTTTGTATTTGCCAAACTGTGGCATAAAGTACTTTCTAGGTGTTGTATTTTAGCTGCATCGCTGCAGACAAAAACGGGAAAAAATTCAAATAAATAAATCAAATATGTGAAAGAAGAAAGAGGGTGAGAGAAAAAGTGTGACAGTGATGGAGTCACGTCTTCCTCTGTAACAACCAGGAAGGGCTGAACAATAGCAGCTCAAGTGGAGGTTTCCCCCTCACCAAGTTATAATCACTTCCTAATATACGTACACACACACACAAACACACGGTAATGTGACTGTGAGTGCTCAGACTTGTGTATAAACACACTCTTTCTTTCTGCAACCTCACCACCACCCTGAGTGCAGGCCGCAGCCCTCATCATGGTTGTTTCCTCTAATGCAACTCTCTCTCTCTCTCTCACACACACACACACAAAGGCCATGTCCACATTCATGTGGATAATTATGAAAACAGATGTTTTCCTCTCTGTTTTGCCCTTCCAGCCATTTTAAGTCTCCTTTTCCACCTTAAGTGAGCTCTCCAGAGTAAATAAATGTGGAATTGTTTTATTAACACTGATGAATTGCTGTCAACATTGGCCAGTGGCCTGTGCTACAGCAACATTACAGAAAATGTTTATATTGATATGAACTCATATTATTACATGTAAAAAGGTCCCTCAGAGAATTATGACTCTGAGCCCGTGAGATCATCCTGCTGGCCTTTTGACCTGGAAGTGCTTATGGTTCCTCAGAGACGCCCTGAAGGGTGTGTAGTGTTTCTGTCCTGCCCTGTTGACTCGTTGTTAGTCTGAACAATGTGAGGTGAATGGAGGAAATTCCACTGAGCAGGTTCAAGGTTTCCTAAACACACACACACACAAACACACACACAAAACGAGGTACATCATAATTATTGATTATGATTTCATGATTTCCATATTCAATGAATGAAAACATCTATTAATGACATGTTATCTAATTAATCTTATGTGTGACTTGAACATATAAGATTAACATGAAATATAGTCACAGGTTCAATAAGTCATTAATAATGGACAATGAAAAATAATTTTTCAGCAGTTATTACCACAAAAAATGTCGAGACCATTAGTTATCAGATTGGGCAAACACGCACATTTTTCTTTTTCTGGTGCAAAAACTGTAGTGATCTTCTTTGCTCGCAACTCACAACACTGTGTAATGGTTTCTGTAATCCTTTTGACTTTACTACATTTAGTAAAAGTTCGTTTTTGAGGCCAAACTGGCTCTTTGCCTGCTACAGAGGTGCGTCTGATTTTGTGTTAGGGATTATTATTGCTAAACATTTAAAAAGCTACAACAAGGAACTGCGACTTCAAATTAAAGCTCACAAACATAACCAGGCTGGCGCATGGTACCACTTTCTAATGAGTATTTATAAGTTGTAGCTAATTGCTACAATTATAATTCTCAACAAAGTTGAAACCTACAAAAGCACAAAAATTAGCACATCATTTAGTCAACACCTTTCTGACATTGTTTCAACTGTAAACTGTGGATTCACATCACTGATATATATCCTTCACTGCGCTGCCTCTTCCTTCCTTCTTTTCATTTGACTCCTTTGACTTCTCTCCCTCCCATCCTCCCCGGTTCCCAGATCAACTTGAGGTGTCTATGGGAAATCATTAGTATAGATTGTTCTGCAGTGCTGCGTCAATACACACACCCACTAACCTGTGCATAATATGCCCTCTGCATCTAACAGTGGAGGGATGTTTCAACTCTCTTTGCTGTTTAAAATGTAATACTGAGAACAAATCCTTGGCAAGGGATTACTGTGTGTGTGTGTTGCTATGCTGATGGTGATGATGACAAACACTCGTGCAGTGTGGCAAAGACAAAGGTGTGTTTTGTCTGTCCACGCAAGTCAGCGGTTCTCAGATATCAAAGCGGAGAAGAGAGAAAAAGAACCGCAAGAGGATGTGGGTTAGAGTGACAGAGAGAGAGGGAGAGAGAGGTTTGATTGTGTTTGTGTGTGTGCACATGAAATGTATCAAAGATGTAGGGAATTTCCATTGAGAAAAGAAAGAATTTGATACTCATGTAAACATGTAAAATTCTCAGGCGCACCTACGTGAATGCTCGCTTTTCTAATGCTGCTCATCAGTCCTACGTGTTGTCATGCGTCAGGTATGGCTACTGTCATTGCATTTTTCCTCCCATTCTTCCTCTTTGCCCTTCTCTTTCTCCTTCTCATTCTTTGTCAGATTGGCATTCCGCTCAACTCTATTAATATGTCATGCTATCTCTTCAATACCTGCCTATCAATAACCGAGACAGGACACGCCTCAGGACCAATCCATCACACTGACCAGGCTGCAAAAGTGTGTGTGTGTGTGTGTGTGTTGTTGATAGATAATTTGTTTCTGCTGACAAAGCCCTAACCATTGGTTTGTATAAACGAGCTGAGGACGCCACAGCCGAGAGATCGAAATAAGCCATTTATCATTTCCCATAGACACAAACATTCACATAGTCACATGTACTCACACACGCACACACGCACACACTGGCACGCAGGTTGAAAAATCAATCCAGATTTTCTCTAAAAATCTGTCATAAAATAATTTACAGGACGTAGATGGAATCAAAATTAAACAAAATTAATTAGGAATAAATGCATTAAATACACTACATGTTTCCTTTCTACCTTTTAGTTATAAAACTCCTTAATTTTTTACTTATAAAGTGACTCTCTCTAGCACACCACATATTACTTGTGTCCAGTTTCTACAGCAGTATGTCATATTAATAACAACTTTATGTCTCTGTTATTTGTTGTAAACACAAAGGACAAACGTGTCTATCGCTTACAAGTAGGATGAAGGTCTAATGATACTTCGCTTTATTTGTGAATATTCACATTGTGCCTAAGTTCAGATCCTTTTCCATATATGATGTTTTTGGGGCTTCTTGCACCAATGAAGTAAAACAGGAATGTTGTTCCTAAAAATGTATTTTATTTATTTATTTAAGTCTTTAGCCACTACAGTGCTGTCGGCTGAGAACCTACAGCTCCAAAACAACTTCTAAATGGATTGGTTTTTGTCTACTGCTGTTTTCAAGGTCAAGAATGAACTTTCAGTTGCAACTGTTAAGCCAACATGGATGAGAAGCCCTTAAAGTGACCAGAAGAATGGAAAATCCATGACAACTGGACAAACTCCATGTGCTAAATAAGAGCCTGTGATACAATCAAAAGCTCCAGAGCAGCTACTAAACAGGGAAATAGTTTTGTCAACTACAGAAATCCAGTTGTTGTTGTTTAGACTTCTTAAAGATCAGTTGTGTTGACCAATCACATGGTCATGGTTCATTATATTACTGTGAGGAAATTCTGCAATCATTTTATGAAGTGATTTCAACTCACACTGGATAAAACTGCACAGTGTTCAGGCCAAAAACAAGAATGTTTCATGCTAAAAAGAAAGATACTACTGTACGCAACACAAGGCCGATGTGTGGTGGGTAACTACTGTGGTGGTTACGACTGTTTGTGACTGCAGTAAAAAGCAATTAAAAGGTTTCACTGAATTGTCCCTAAGCCAGCCCAGTCTAACTATCATCAGCATGCAAATGTGAGGCTTGTTTTAATCCACCTCTGTGCCTTCAAAGCAACTGTGCTATTTCAGCACATTGGTGACATGCAGTAAAAAGTGAGTGCAATAGACGGTTTGTGGAGAAAGCACACTAATGATCCAGTCCAAACAAAAGTTACTGGAACACTTAAAACCATCCAACCAATTTTTTTGTACCCACTTATCTTGTGCAGGAGGTTTCCAGCACTTATCCCACATGTTTGCCTGTATTGCGGACTGTAACTACATACTCACATGTGTTAATGCACAGTTAAACAAATGAAACAAGGAGATCAAACAAGATATAAAAAAAGTTCTCCATTGGCTCTGCACCTGAACCATGGATGCTGATTTTTTTTTATCAGTAACATGTAGCCTAGAAGAGGCTGAGTGGCATTATCTGTGGATCAGCCAACTCCCAGTAACAAGAAAGGGAATCAAAGCAGTGGAGGAGAGACGGGGAGGGGCGACGGGGGCACAGAGATGCATGGTAGAGAACTTCAAAGGTGAACACAGAGTTCACACAGATATGAGGCTCAGACAACAGGGCCGAGCCCACATAGACTCTGCAAAAAAGAGAACTGAGAACATACACATAACATACACTCTGTGGGGTGGCGGTAAGAGAGGGGGGGGCAAAGCTGCCAATACTGTCAACAATAACATCCTTCATTCCTGTTGTGTGTCTGCGAGTAAAGAAGCCAGCTGGCAGGCAGACAGGAGGAGGAGGAGTTGGGGGCTTTAGGGGTCCGGTGGGGACTTTGGAGAGTGGGTGCTGTTGTGGGGGTGTGAGTCAAGTATCAGGTGTATCTGGGCTGAGAGGCCCCTCGCATGGGCATCCTATTCACCTGCTGCCCAGGCTTGGACAAAGGCAGGGGGCTCTGGGGCTCCACTGGGCCACAGACAGGCCAGGTAACACTAGAAGGTCTTAATGGCTCCAAGGTGAAGGGAAGATGGTTAGAAGAAGATTATAACATGGGAAAATGTTGGGTTAAAAACCATGCTTTTTGACATCTGAGGCTCCACCATCAATACAGTCACCATTTTCCCATGAAGCCATTTTAAATAACTGAATGGGGTAATGTTTCACAGAGCGTTAATCAGAGTGAATATATCACCAATGCTAATCACAATACCATGTACTGTGTTACTCACATACTGATCACCTTATGACAACAAAATCTAGATCAAAATATGATTATTAAAACAGCAATTGCAGTGCAAACTGTTTGCAGTTTCATCATTACTTTGATTCGATATCATTTGCAGCATGGTCAGAAGATGTTTGGCATTTCTTCAGCATTTTCTACTTAATTTTCATTACCAGGAGCATATTCTGAGTTGTAAGTGTCTCTTCCAGCAGGAAATGGAACAAGCTTTTTCTAAAGAGGAACATAAAATCCAAGTGAAAACCAGTTAAAATAAATAGGTTGACATTTTTGGTCAGTCACTTACTCACTTTCTTGCAGAGAGTGAGATGAGAAGATTGATACTACCCTCATGTCTGCGGTATCGATCTTCTCTTATAACTCTTGGCAAGAAAGCAATTAAATTCATGTCTGAAAATGTCAAACTTTTGCTTTAAACCATTCTGTTTCTTCTTTACTCTCTATTAAAAAATACATTGGTATTTCTTTGTAAAATAAAGGTATACACTGAAAAAACTTAGGCTTGACTGAATGTTACAGAAAATATGGTAAATGTTTGCATTTACCGCTATGTGCGCACCTTTTCACAGGTAAATATGTGTATTGCTAGTTAATTTGAGCATCTCTATTCATTAATTTCATGATTTTTAAAGCTGGTGATCAATGCTCTCTTACAAAGCTCTAAGCACCTACATATGGCACAAAACCTGGTTCATAGTGTTGAACATTCAGCGGTTTTAGTGGCCTTACTTCAAATTCTTCAAATGCTCATCAATCTTGAAATGACAAACAGACAAAAATCCTTATTTATAGAGTGAACATAGAAGCTCACATTCTACATTGCTGTATGTGTGTGTGTGTGTGTGTGTGTGTGTGTGTGTGTGTGCGTGTGCGTGTGTATGAATGAGTATGAAACTGATCTGTGTTTTAGCGCCAGGGTGTCCCTGGTGTGTTGATTTCTGCATTGTTCTGTACATTTTACTGCAGACACATATATACTGCAGAGGGCTGAATCTAAACAATAATTACCATACCTGAATGACATACAGACAGACAGGTGTGTGTATGTGTGTCTGTGTCTGTGTGTGTGTGTGTGTGTGTGTGTGTGTGCATGCTCAAATGATTCTTCTTGCTTGCTGTAACTCATAAAGATTCTTTATATGATGGTAAAATGTCACTCGTACTGAGACAAAACTAATCAAGTCAAAGTCGTGCATCAAGTGACACTCAGGACTTTAATTCAGAACATTTATTTATCGTTTCATTAGTTTCTGAATTAGGTGAAATCATTTGACTTCCCAATGACAGATTTTGGCATTCATAATAGGCTAAATGACTTGATAAGATGGGAGTGTTTTTGCAGTGTTGCCTTTGTAAAATGGGAGGTTGTTTGCCTAAAACCTTGATGTTACTTTGACGCTAGATTCGTGGCCACATTTCCTTTTTAGTTCTCTAGCTGAGCAAGACTATATAGTTAAAAAAAGGACAAATACTATTTGGTTTTTAAAGTTATAAAAGTTTGCAATAACATTATAAGAGATTAGATGATGGTATAGAGAGCTACAGTCTGTGAGAGAGAGATACAAGTAAGCTTGGTAGGATGGAAAAAGTAGAGACATCAAAGAGCAGTGGAAGAGAGAAACAGCTGGTCAGTGTGTGTGTGTGTGTGTGTGTGTGTGTGTGTACATGAACACACCTTCAAAGGGGACCCTAGATGTGCCAGCCCACCTGACTTCAAGCTTCAGTATAGGGACAAATACACAACTCACACACACACTCTTGCAAACTCACAAATACACACATACTGTGAAATAAACACACACGGCGACTGAACTCTTCTCTCTCACATTCACATGTACTGTATATGCAAACCTGTCTGTGCATGTGCCTGCATGTGTGTGTGTGTGTGTGTGTGTGTGTGTGTGTGTGTGTGTGTGTGTTTTTTGTCAGCGTTTAAAGCACACAAAAGTCACACACAGATAAATCACCAGCTCTGTGGATGTTCAGGGGGGATGTACATGTCCTGACATGTCCAGACTCAATGCACCACAGCTGGGCAGGATCGGCCTGCCTTCAGCCTCTCTGGAGGAGAGAACCAGGCTGGAGCTGGAGGGTGGAAAGAGGAGCTGATGAGGCCAATGTCACATTTTTGCTGTGCGTAGTTTCTGCATTGTAGCCAGAGCGTTCCGCACTTTATCTGTCATGTTGCAGAGGAATGTCATGGGAAACATTTTTGTCTTGACGTCTTAGTATTTGTGTTAAAATTAAAATGTGTAAGTCATTAAATCCAGAGCTGCTTTTAAGCCCGCTGCTGCATGTCTAAGTCACATTTCAAGTCTCAGTTCAAATGTCACATCTAGTCCTAAGTCAGAATGTAAGTCAAGTCGTTCAGGTCTCTGAATGCTGACCATTAAAAAACAACACCGCATTTGAACATTTTCTTTAAAAAAGGGTTAGAATCATAGTGTTTGTTACATAACTGAGACCAAGTCCGTTCAATGCATAGACTTACAGTGATAAATACATATGAAATATTCATATTATTGTGTAGCTATACAGGATTTCACTACTCCAAAACAAGTCCAAGTCAAATATCATGTACTCATTGTCTCATGTCTGCAGCTGTTTTCACACAGGAGTTTCACACGTTTAATTAACCCACTTATTTACCTTTACCTTACAATGTCAAGGGTCAACAGGATAACACACAGGTCTTATGAAGAATATTCAATGATAAATCAGCTGTTGACCAGTGAAGGGGTGATGACTTATTGTAGTCAATTAAAGGAGTACTAGGAAATTATTTTTGTCTTCTTACTCAGAGTCAGATGAGAAGAACTATATCAGTTTCAGTGTGTTCAGTACAGATATTAGTCCAGGACGTGTACAGCCTGGCATCACACAAAAGCTGCAAGCAGAGAGAAATCCAACAACAGCCAGGTTTCCATCTAAATGTAGTGCAAATTTGAACAGAATTTACAGAAAAACTTTAAAAGAAAAATGTGAATTAAAGCGCATTTCCATCCACTATTTTTGTGCAGTGAGATAAACAGCTGGTGGCGCTAATTCTCAAGACAGGTGTTATTAAACCATAGTAGAAGAAGAAGGTGCAACTAGACCACGTAATGACAAGAGCACCAGTCAAACCTTGGAAACAGTTGAAATAATGTGGAAAACGCAATTGATGTATGCCATTAATGTTGTGTTTCATACATTTGAGGAAGGTTACAGTCTCACAGTGTCATGATATTCGCTAAGTCCCTTTCCAGTGAATTTTTGTCAGATTTAGCTTTTTTGTGATATTTTGAGTTTCTTTTCAAATTTCCCATGTTTCCTTCCAGCAGGTGACGTTTGACCTCATAAATCGTAGTTGTAGTGTTGATGATTTTTAGTGTCATTTACAGCTTTGTATTGTGATATGACAGGTGACAAAATTACTGAAAGAACACTTCACTTCCAAGGTTTGTCAATGTAGAGCAGCACTATGATACACTGCTTCTCTGCAGAGAAAGAGTGTGCGTGCGTGCTATCTAAGAACAACCTGAGGTGACAATGTTGTTATTTATGTTAATTTAACAGCGTTGCAGCCAGGAAACTCCCTGACTTAGAAAGGCAGTGATCACTCATATTTTGATCTTCTGATAACGTGTGTGTGTGTTTCTTTTGCCATAGTTACGGTCTGTCTTCGTTCATGACTACTGCTGCTACAGTACGAATACGACAAGCATTCCATAGCTCTGCTGCCATTTATTTTGGATGCACACACACACACGTACGGATGCCTTTCCAAATATTGTCTGTCACCTCCACATATCACAACGCCTCAGGTATGGATATTCTCATCATAGGCGAACACCTCTCTCTAACGCTCTCTCTTGCTTTGTTGAGGTCTCTCTCCATTTAAAGAGAAATGATCAGTGAGGCATAGGTGACACAACCCCAAAATAAGACATGATCAGATACCTAACATCTGTGTGCATGTTTGTGCCTGTGTGCGCACAGCAGCTGTGACAATAAGAACAAGCCCAATGAATAATAACATACTATTAGGGCAAGCCTCCTTTTGTTGTAGTTAACTAAACCACGTTATCTTACTTACATTAAGGTGGTAATCTTAAAGACGTAGTTAGAGGATAGAAAACATAACAAACACAACAAGTAACAACTTGTTTTCAGGTGCTCTAAAAATCAGAAATGTAAACATCTATAAGCATTTGTCTGAAGGCACCATACAGCTTTCTGGACATGACATGGAAAGTAATTGCAGATAAACTGCTTAAAGCCTCTTCAGCAGCTTTTATTAATATTTTTACACTAGCAGTAGATCACATGTGTTATGTGAAAGGGATCACATGAAATGAGAAAACTTAAGGAGAATTATTACACTCTGCCCTACAAATCATATTCATTACAAGGAGTTGTCTCACCCACAACTTTATTGTTTTTCTTCACGCTGACGTTTGTCATTAACAGGCAGCTGTTTTAAAGCTCTAACAACCCACCCACTGTAGACTCACTCACTGTAGACTACCTGCTCAGCACCAAACAGCAGACAGACAGTTAGTGACTAGCTGGTAAACATAGTGGAGCATTTAGCTGCTAGAGCCATATATTTCCCTCAGGAGTTGGTGGAGAGCAAACACAGAGCTAAAAGAGAGTGAATATTGGACTTACATTCATCAGAAAAACGACTCCAAGTAAATGATAATGTTGCTCCATAACTGCTTGATGTGTAAATAGGTAACTGTTTGCTAACAAGTTCAACTTAAAAAGTAAAAATACAATGTCAGTGTTTTCTTTATTGTTTGCTTCTGCTGCCCCCAAGAGGCCATAAAAAATCAGTAAATTCAGGTTAAAGTTTATGCTAATCATCGGCAATCAAGGCTTTTGTAAACAAAATTGTTGCACAAAAATGTGGGCTATGTTGAACAGTTAATCCACCTTTGACCATCAAAAACCACCTTTTCAGAAATTCTTTCTGGGATTCCCCCAAGAAATAGTTCAGCAGATCCTGATGCAACAAGTATTCAAATTTGTATTTACTCCACCGCCACTAGACTGGTACATGCAGTTTAAACAAATGTCTTGGCATAATTTAAATGTTAAATTTTTTCACCCTGCTGAAAACAATCTTGCAATTAACATTCAATTGTTTGACTTCTATGTTTTTGGCACGACATTGTTCCATCAGCATGTACTCTCTCAGAAGCTTTCATTTGCATAACATTTAGCTAATAATAGCTAGCCAAACTAGATTTCTCTGGTCCATCTGATGCAAATGTAGTTTAGTAGTTCAAATGTCCTATCAAATTATTAAAGAAAGAATGTTCTAATGCTTTCCTTCTGTTCCCCACTACATATGTATATGAGCAAGAAGGCGCACTTTAGTATTTTTTTCCCCTCAGTCTAAAAGCTATGACACACAATAACATGATTGTAGCAACATTAATTATGATGTTGTAGGAGCAACACCAACATATCAACATATCAATATCACATCATGCAGCTGAACCCCGTGTGTGTGTGTGTGTGTGTGTGTGTGTGTGTGTGTGTATGTGTGTAAGTGTAAGGACTAATCCTTCGTGTTTGCACTGACAGCTATGTTTCATAAAAGAGCAACAGATAAAAGCATTGAATAAGACTGTGTTGTTGTTGTGAAGTCATGTTTTGTTCTGAAAATCTGGCACCTCTTCAGCCTGACCGCTGTCTACACCTCTCCCAGCTGAGAACACAGTAACACACACAGACACACACACAGTCATTCACACACTTGCTTTTAGGAAAGGTGTAATAAAACTTCCCCGTCAGTCTTTCATGTGTGAGGCTTAAGAGCTGTCACACTAACAGGACGAAACCACCATGCTTTGATAGGCCCTCCACTGAGCAGAAATCTGCACACAGCACGCATGGACGTGTGCGTGTGTGTGTGTGTGCGTGTGTGTATGCCAAATATTTTCAGGTTTCATTGCTCAATAAGACCACTTGATATCTAAGTATATATTAAATAGTGGTAAGGTTAAACAGCACTGACTGAGTGTATGAACTCCGCAGGAGACTGTGCATCAATGTATTAAAGAAATGTACATCTGGTATAGACACAGTGTTATTATTCATTCCCTAAAATTGCAATGATTTTGAGATTTTAAAGGTGTCCTGTGGAGTTTTTTTATGTTTAGTGGCACTATGGTATGTCTTTACAAATTCAACCGTCATATCAAACACCACAAAATGAACACATCGAGAGAGAGAGATGGAAAAAGTTAGCAAACAGAATAAATGGGGCAGAAAAAGGAGCAGAAGCTCAGTCACACAGATGCAAACCCACTTAGGATTGATCACAAATAGGAGATAATCAATTCAACTCCAATTGAATTCACATCAAGCAGAGGGGAAAGGCATTTCAACAGAGCAGAGGCGTTCCTTTCCACCACCATTGATGGTGTGTTTGACACACATTTGTCATGTTGAGCCCTTGTGGAGAATTCCAACCGATTATTCAGTAAAAATCCATAACTTTCTACTCCCCTGCTGTTTCTGGAAAATCTCTTCTGTAATGTTTTTTTCTTGTCGTTTCTCATTTGCAGGGCTTTGTCCTCGGTGCAGTGCGGACCCACCTGGGGTATTGAGCATTTATGATGACTACACAGTCTGTGTGGACTGAACACATGCACACACGCACACACACACCCACACACACTGGCATGTCCCCCATGATGACCACCCAAACGCTGTTCCATTGATCTGCTAATCTAGAGGGTTGGACAAGTGCAATAGTCTCATTTTGTTAAAATCATTACCCCTCCCACAAGATAGATAGCGATAAAGAGATTTGGGGAGAAAGGATATAAAATGGAGGTGGTAGTAGGGCAGGAAAATATGAGAATCCTAAAATTTGTCTTTCAAATTCTGCTGCAAAGAGCATCACTTTCTGTCTCTCTCTCTTTCTAAACTCTCTCCTCTCTGTCCCTTTCTCTCATTCACATCACACACAACACACACACGCACACACACACACACACACACACACACGCACACACTGCAGAGGGAAGTCTTTGCAGCGGTCGATAGCACTTGGCGAGTGATCTATCGACAGAGCGGGAGCGTGTGAGAGATGAGTTCAATATACTTCAATTTAGCTCCACTTGCTTTAATTACTTCCACCCTGTATGTGTGTGTGTATGTGTGCATGTGTGTGTGTGTAACCCCAGAGGCTGAGCTGTGTTAGACTACCCGTGAAGGCTGATAATAAAAATACAGCTTTGGCCATTATTGAATTCAGGCTCTGCTGAGTATTTAGGAGGGTCCTGGGGGTTGTGGCCCCTCAAGGTGTGCATTTATATAAAGAATATGGTACATTTCTAATCATTATGTCACTTTCATATGGTCTTCCTCTAGAGATTAAGACCATGTGTCTCAGTAGGTCCAAACCTGTCCAGCCTGGCTAAATCAATGGCAGCTTTATGCTGTTGATGAGACCAGAAGGACGAATAACAATGGAAAACAAACTACTCTCACTGGCTTTGTAGTGATTTAATAAATGCTGGGTTGTGACCAGGATGGGCTAGTGCTTAAGGCATTGTACTCTTGATGCAATAGACACAAGTCCCATCCCTGTTATACATGTAAAGGCTTTAGTGTGCCTTGGGTCCAGTAAAGACCAGCATACGGCTACAAACCATGTAGCTTTTCCATGAGAGACTATCCTCACGAGAAAAACAACAGCATCAGTTGTTATTAATATTACCAAATGTTTGCAAGGACCTCTTGTGGCTGTGCAAATTATGACATTTATGTCTCAAACAAAAGGCAAAGGTAGTGTGAAAGTCTTACAGTGCCCCAAAACCTCTCAGAGAGGAAGGCTGAGTGGATGGATGCGTCAGGGCAGGTCGGGGCATTTAAGAAAACGTTTGAAATACTTTGGGAAATAGTTGTAATATGCTTTCTTGCAGAGTTAAATGTGATCAATGATAAGTACGGAGTTGCTTATATCAGGAAGTGATTAGCTTAGAAAAGCACAAAGATTGGAAGCAGGGGGAAACAGCTGGTTCTGTCCAAAGCTCAAAGACACACCTACCACCACCTTAGAAATTTTCTGAAAGACAACCTATATACCTATCTATATGGAACTCCCCGTAAAAACCCAATTGTAATTTTTACATTTCTTCTTTGTGTACAGGTTAAGAAAACAACATATATTGTGTTAATTTGTGAACTTTAGAGGACAGAGTCAGGCTAGCAGTTCTGCCTTGTTTCCAGTCTTTATGCTAAACTAAGCTAAACTAAGCTAGTGGTATCAATCTTCTCTTCTAAATCTCAGCAAGAAAGCAAATATCTATACTTATCAAAACGTGTAACTATTCTACTGAACATAGGGTCGGTCGTTTAATTTCCTATTCATGTTTATCTCGGAAAATAATGTAATATATTTGGGTTAGGAAGTTATTGAACCGGACACTATTGTATTTGGACTGAAAAAGTGAGTCTTGGATAAATTGGTACATACATGCATTGTTTGCTCCTTTTTGCTGATTCCCTTTGACTGGAAGTGTACCCACAAATTTTGCAAAGGCAAAACACATTGACTTTTTAGGACTTTAATTTGTTATAGCCTCTTCATTTCAAAGGGGAAATACTGTATTATTTAGCTCTAACTCAGTGTAGATTAATTTCCTGTGGGACCTACTGTAAATACAGTATGTCCAACACGCAGTAAGTGTGCAGTATATGCAGTAATTCTTCTCTACTGTATCTGTAGTTGTATCTTTCAAACTTCCCTTCTGTCTGTACTGTAGTAGATTTTATCACTCCCTCTCTTCCTCTGCCACCCTCTCCCCCCCTGTATCCCTACTTGTCTGGCATGTTAATGGATGTTTCCACTCCTATTAAGAATTTAAGAGTGAATTTGTCTGTGAATCCATAGCATTGAGTGAACATGTCCGCTGTAAGCCACATAAATGATTTGACACCACAAGGGTGGAGAACCACAGGGGAATAAGTGTCTGCTGTCTCATCTCTAATCCCTTCTTTCCCCTCCTATCGGTTCAGTTCCCAGTTCCTCTTTCTCTGCACCTCCACTCACACTCAAGTTGCCATTTCACTTCCAGAGAGCTCGTATTAATGGAAAACAGGAAGTTTTAAAAGGAAAATAAAAAAAAACTGCTCAATGCAGAAATGATTGCAGCAGACAGCAATTTCTCACTTTAGTTTGTACAAGTGGTGCAGTGACACTGATAAACTGATATACAATAATTAGAGCTTTATATATATATTTTTTTCCATTCAGAAATCTGCTGAAAGGTATGCTGCAAAGTGTTTGACAACTAGAGGTACTATATAGGAAAATGTACCCACAGTGTTTGTATTTCATGTTCAACCAGCATACACACAAGTGCGCAAAGCACCCCGCTCCATTGAGAGTTTGTACCAGATTTGTGTTGTAAAAGGTAGCAATGCGAAAATAAAAAAGGAGAACAAGAAGAACATTCTGCAGGATACTATGTAAGTATTGTGCTAGAGAGTTAATCCTAATCACTTTGGTGACCCCGACTTTTCATCTAGCGCCATCATTAGGTCAGTTTGTCCAATACTTTGGTGTATGACTAAATAAATGCTAAACTAATGACATTCCCAACCGCTTCAGCTGTACCTTTTGTGCTAATTATGTTAGTATGTTAACACACTAAGCTAAGATAGTGAATATGGTGAACATTATACCTGCTAAACAAGACCATGTTAATATCAAAGCACTGCAGTACAGCCTCAAAAAGCTGCAAACATTTTCACTATTGTTTACATTTTAAATAGTGACAACTCATTCTCCCACATTTTGAATAGCTTAACTTAAAGGATGTGTGGATGCAGTAATTCTTTCTTACGACGGCTTTCTTTTCTCAATCCTCATTTGACGTTCAGGAATGAGAGCTTGGATATTTCACAGAGTACAACTGAAAGGGGGAAATTACCTTAAACTCGCTTACTGTCCTATAGAGGATGTCCAGCTCCACCAGCTTGTGCACTGGCAAACATGCATTACAGGGAACCCACAAGCATGATTCAGTCAGTTAAATCAATTAAAGGTAGAAGGTAGAATCTGCTTGCAGTTATAGACAAACCACTGATTATGGCCTGGCCTGTTGATATGTTTACATGCCTTAAAATTGATTTTTTTATGTGCTGGCACTGTTTTGTGAACTTTGGGCCACTTAAAATCTTCATGGCAACACCCATTGTAAACTAAGAAATCATGATTGTCATGATCATTTAAGTTGTTTATCAAATATAATCTGTATTGGGATCTGACAGAACTAGCTTTTCTATTCCATGTTGTGCATAATTTGTGGTTTGTGGATGTGAGCTGAACACAGTGGTTACCTGGGTATTTGACATGGAATCCACACGGTGCCTTCTGCTCAACAACATGTTCTGCGCCTGTTGCAGAACCGTCAATGATAACAGGGTTGAAAATATGTGCACCGGTGTGAATCTTTCACCTGTAAAATGTCAGGTAACACTCTTTCATTGAAACAGAATCAGAGACAGCAGCAAGAGGGTGAGGAGGTGCACATCAGGCACTTTAGCTTGTGATGTGGTTTGACCGTGTATTGTTGCGTCTTCTGAAATAATTTAACACTTATTTATGCCGACTTCCTCATAATGTTTAAACTGTACTTTCTGTGATTTTCAATGTATCCCCTTTCCATAATAATGATGATGTCTGCCACATTGTAATTCAGTATAGATCTCTGTCTGCCATTTAATGCTGGGCGAGTAGCATACAGTGGGATTTTTGGGCTTTTTAGCTAAAAGCAGCTGCCTTCTGTGGCTGAAAACAAGGTTGATGAGAGTGCAGAGACTGAACCAGAACAGTATATTTGTGTACTGTAAAACCAAAACAATGAACTGAAAGACGCTAAAACTCTCTGTAGAGCTAACAGGAACTGCAGAGTTGTTGACAATGTGCCGCACTTCACCACAACAAGCAACACATTTCACATTATGCAATCATTTGATTCATTGCTGATATAAAAAATTCATTAGTGCAGCTTTAAATGAAACCTTTTTTGCAGTTGCAAAGGTGGAAGAACAGTACAGAGTGATGTTATATTGCTGTGAAAAGTGTCTGCGGAGACAGGGTGAGAGTTTGGCATACAAAACATGTGACTTTATAACACCTGAGTCTGTGGTACATGTCCTGCTAACAGTCAACATTGGTTTCTTTTAAGGTGCACTTTCCCTTCAGCTTCACCCAAGACCATTTTCTTTCTTTCAATTGTAAGGTACAACTCATAGATACTGTATTTGGTATCTTGGGAAACTGTAGGATACTCAATAGAATTTAAGTTTTGTGGGTTTGAACAGTGTTTTCTGCACAACTTGAGTTTCTAAAGATGGTGCCACTCATTGATATGTCAGAGTTTAATGGGTTAAGTCATTTATTAGTCAAAAGTTGGATGAGTTCATAGCTCTCTAATATGTATAAGACTTTTTTGTCTGTGTGTCTGAATTCACCACAGCTGAGTCACTGCACAGCACCATTAATCTCACACACAGAGAGGCGATGACAGACCGTGTGCGCTTGTGTTAAGTATGTATGTGTGCGCGCGTGTGTGGGTTGAAGACTGCAGGAAGAACACCTGTGTGGACTCCGCTAGTCGCAGATATGTACCAGCAGAGATCACTGACTTCTACACCTGCCTGTTGAGAAAAACAAAAACCACACACACACACACACACACACACACACTTTATAACACATTAAAGGGACAGCGGCTCAAAAGTGCTTGAATTGTTTTCACTCTGACAAATTCTCCATAATATTAAGTTTGAAGGGGCTTCAATATACTTAATGTTCTTAATGTCAACCATGTCTTATTTGACGTTTGTTTTATTTCACAGTGCTTTCAGTGTTGCTTTCATAAATATACTCACACAGGACAAAACACAATACACAGCCATTTGTGCTTTAAATATTAGAGCATTTTCATGTTACTTGGGTAGAAGACATTTGTCATTTTTATAGAGCTTTACTGGACAGTACACTGAGAAGAAGGACAGGAAAGATGTAAGAAACAGGTGAAATGACAAGAGAATATTTTTTTCCATTTTTCTACTTCTTTTGCTCTGGTTATCTCTGCATGGCCCATTACCTGTTGGATCCAACTGTGGAGATCTAACCGGTCGATGGAAAACCCCACAGAGGACAGACAGCGAGTGAAGAGAGGGGGTGGAGGCACGGCAATACACGCACACACACACACACACACACACAACCCTTCACACATCAGTTAGACAGCCCTCTAGTCAGGAGAACCCCTGGCTCGCCTTCACACAGATTCACAGATCACACACACACACACACACAAGTTGTGCTGACATGAACGCAGTCACTTTGACTCACATAAACATGCCTCCCCCTCCCCTGCAAACACACACACTTCAAAGAAAGATTGTAACCTGACAGGCCGGCAACACTAAGAACCCACATGCAGCTTTTTTCTAATTCTTCTTCTCAGAAACCCACCTGTTTCTTACAAACTTTCAAGTCATACCTCTCTCTCGTCTGGTTTTAAGATATCTCTCTGTGTCTGACATACACACTCAGTCAGTGTACGCATGCTGGTACTCAGGCTGTGTCTGTCTGATGTTCTCTCTGTCTCATCCTCCACTGTATACCCTTATCAGAGGATTCAACACACACTGAACCATGTCTTAACTAGACACAATGTAGTCATGTTCCTGCCTTAACAACTGGGCAGCTGTGAACCGCAGAGACCTGTAATCTTATCTGAAACATGTTGCCGAGCTGATGAGCCTGTATGCTGGCACCAACCTATACATGGCAATATCTCCTTGATGAGAAATGCAGCTGGAGACAAAACTGTTTGAGACAAATATGAGAGATCTGGTGTTTCCCCATGTGTCAGGCCAGATATCGAAGGTTACAAGCTGACAGGCAGCACTGAGCTCTGCTTCAGTAAGGCCAGGCAAGCTTTTTTGAGCCTTTTCGTTCACATCCCCTACTGTAGGTGTCGCACTAGGGAGGTTGATGCATCCTACTTCACTCACGTAACCCTATAGAGCCTGTTAGAGCATTTGCACACATTATTACACATTATGTGGGGGGTAAATTCCCACATCACATGTGGTCCCCAGGTAATTTTAGTCCCGTGCAAAGAGGCCATAAGGCGTGCCAAAGTAATTCAAAAGACACACACATTACCGGGCTTTGGTAACTGAATTATGCTTACTCCAGTTTCACCCCACTTTCAAAGTATGGCCTTAATCTGACTACACTTAAATTACTAGAATGAAACTTATAAACACACTGACAAACTGACACACACAGAGGGGTTGATAAAACTATCTCACCTCAAGGCCCATTGAGTAGCTTTTGATCATACCACAAGATTATCCTCAGCTCATGGAGTTTGCCCAGTTGTCATGGACTGACTGTTCTAAACCCCACCCCCTTAGTTGCTGTTGCTACACCTGTCAAGTTTTCAGTAATGACACTGCACATATGCAGTTCACAATGATCCTGTTTGGATGTTTAACTTACAGAAAAATGTATGTTTAACTTACAGCATTACAACAAAAAAGATTTTGAGGATGAGAACTCACCGTTGTTTTTGGCAAAATGCTAAAGTGACGAGTGTCAGCCTGTCCAAATTCAAACAGAGCCACTAAAATAACACCGTGGATGACCCAGTTCTGAACAGGGCTTTTTCTAATGCAGCCTACAACCCCACAAAATAATGCAGTTAGCTAATATTATGATGCTTGGTTATGGAAGTAACTCAACATTACTGTGACAACTGTAAGTAGTAAGTTAGCTAGGTGGACACAATAACATTTGCAGTTTATGTTAAATCATGTTATAGTTTTGCTCTTGAGATCTTGGTTTTGGAAAGGCTAAAACATAAGACACCACCCTCTGAACATTTGATATGGCAAATATTGCCTCATGTACACAGCTTCAACATGTGGAGAAATCTAAAGCTTGACACTTCTTCTGTGCCTAGTTGCAGTTGGTTAGCTGTGATTAGACAATCACTTTTTGGGGGAAGGGTTTGGCGAACGGTCAATTGTCGATGTTTAAATTTTGGTTTTATCAGAAAATCATAGTCATTGGACAACTGGAAAAAGACCATATGTTGCGGAAGATCAAATGATACAAACTAAAAATGGACCTTGATGCAACACTGTTGTGTCCACTGCTGTTTTTAAGGTAAGAATGAACGTTGAAACTCAACACACAGAGCTGCCTTTCATCAGTTTTTTTGCTTTGTTTGCAATAGGCTGCAAAACAAATATCCCACATCTCCTTCTTTCTCATACTCGTCCTTCCCTGCCTTCCAACTTAATATACTAACTTCTCTGTCTGTCTTCATAGCTCTCTTTCCCTCACCTATTCCAGAGTTGACATCTGGTCAATTCAGTGTCAGGTGTCATAAGACCAAGGGATGAGTCACCAAAGACTGGCGGATGGAGAGAGAGATAAAGGGATGATGAAGGGGAGGATGAAAGAGTGTAGCAGTGCACTTGGCCTGCTAGTCACTTGTCTAATTGCAGTGTCTGTCAGAGGAAGCGCATGCTGTCTCCTCACACGGAAGACTTCATGTTATTTTTCTCCTTCTTACCCATTACTCCCATCACTCTGTCTATCTCTTTTAGCAGAACCATATTCCATACCATTTGACACCCCTCTCTAGACCTTGCTTTCCCAAAGTGTCTCTTTCTCCTTCCTGTCTTTGTGTGACAAATTATTTAGATCAGTTAGAATTAAAATGTGAAACTAAAGATTCTTCTCATTTTATCTGCAAAAAATGCATGAAATTGAACTCTGGCATTTGTTGTTATACTAGGAGACTAACACAGTGTCACTAAAAGACTATATAATTTAGAGGAATGGGTTTGACCTTCAAGCTTGAAAAAGTGATCTGGAATCCAAAGTTTTAAGAATCACATACATAAAACATGGAGGAGTTTGTAGTTTAATTGTTTTTTTTATTATCTCAGTATGGTAATCTAGCAGTTAAAAACATCGATTCTCTTACCAGCATCAGAAGTGTGTAACTCTAATTGAGCTTGGCCTTTTTCTCGCTGGATGGCCACAATAAAAACTAAACTTTAGTCAAAGGATCAGTTCACAGTATCAGAAAGAAGAATGGTCCTTTAGGTATTGGTGCTGTTACAGGGGGAGAAAAAGCAAAGCATGCAATCTAGCTCTCTATTATTATTGGATATTGCTGCTGTGAGCTAATGAGGCTGTCATACGTTGTAGTAATATCTAACCTTTGACAAGGCAGCCATATTGGTGGTCCACAGTCCTACTCAGCTATTTGCATTAATACATTCCACAGTGAGCCATAGGTCAGCAGAATTGGACAGAGATGGACCTATTCTTTATTTTTTGATTAATTAATCCAAGTTGTTACCTTCTTAACATTTGCACACCAGTTGCTTTAGACAACACTATTCTTGCAGTATGGATAATAAAACCAGCCATGTGCCATGTAAAGGTAGTAGCTGCTGTTTTATGTGAATCAGCCACTGCAAATCCTGGGCTACATGCCAGCTATTAATACTACTCAACTAATGCTTGACTTTGATCCATTGAAGTACAAGCGAGATGTGAAATGCTGTGTCTTACTGTCTTTGTTTTTAACAGACTTTATCAGCATTGTCAGTCAGGACAAGTACAACAATGCAAATGTCAATTTCTCAATAACATTATATGGTGAGTCTGCAAGTTTGTGCTGTGTATACTTTGCGTTATGGATACTGTTTAGGGGCACTCCAGTGATATTAGATGTCAAAGTCCATTTACTAGTCTTGGGGAGTACTTCTGAGCTTGTATAAAACAGTTGTTATTGTGTCTTCTGTGACTCTGCAGGAGCTTTGTTAAGTCTGAGAAAGTGAAACAAACTGGGGTTGTGGAGTTTGGAACTCACCGACATTTACCAGGCAAGGATGCTGGAGACAAATTATGCTATCGAGTTGCATTATGGGAATTTTAAGGATCCTCAATTTTTGGCACTTGACTAAAAGTCAGAATATCTCTATCCCTGCTGCATCGATCAAAGTGCAATACATAAATCTCCATTTAAAGTATTTCTAATTCTTTTGACCGCTAACTTTAAAGTTAAGGACTTGCTGCTCCAACAACCGCTAGGCCAGCCCTGGGAAGTGAAAAATGTTATCTCAGCTTAACAAGAAGCACATCAAGTAAAGCAAATTAGCCATATCAGCTCAGATATCCACATGATTAATGCACTCAATAGTGCACCATGTTTGACTGGGAAGAGATTGTTTCATCACTGACCCATATGACACAAGGCCATTTTACAGTTCTTTGAACACAAAGTCTGAGTATACCTCTTCAATCAGACTGTGAGAATGGAAAACAGCAGTTTATAATATGACACAATAAATAAGAAAAATCTTTAATGGCTTGGTCTGAATATTTTTATTTTATTTTATCTCATACCTGTAAAAATATATTCTCAAAATAAATAAATATATGAAATAAATATGCTGTGTGTCCTAGGAAACAAAAAATAAATAAGAATAAAATCTGTCAACAGGATCGTAAAGATGTCTCTTTTGCCTCGTGCACGTTGTTTGACTGCAGTCAGTGAGAGAACAACAGAATTCCTTCACTGGGTCTAGAATGAGTCTCTAGAGTTCCAACAGAACACGCAGTATTCTGCCAAAGGACACCACAGAAGAAGTCATTATAAAACTCCACTGGATCTCTACTTCTTCTCTTGTTCCTCATGCACTTTGTAGTAAAGTCATATTTTCTGAGCAGCATCTGTCGTGGAGCAGTTAGTCCAAAACAGGTGATTCCCCGAACTCTCAGACCCGTTTCCAAGAACAGACATGGCTGCTTTCCAGTGCATAAAACTACCTTTTTTTGTGTGTGTAAACCAGCCACACCGTATAGTGGACTATACATTTTTTTATAAATTGCTTACTTAGCAGCCACAGTAGTGTTTTGAATAAAATTAAAAGTCCTGCTGAAAGCAGTGGAATTGACAAGCCCCACCAGCCACAGCAGTAAAAAGCTACTAACAGCCAGTTGTTAATTAGTTCCACACCTTTGTCCTCTTGAACATGCAGTTTGGACTAGCATGTAGTTGGGTTTAATTAGTGGAGACTCAATCCTTAACGGAATCCTTAACTCATTTGTTTGGCCACCAGGGCCTTTGCATAGGCCAATAAAGGGGCAAAATTACGGGGCCCAGGTAGCCTGTGTGTCTGTCATAGGGCCTCACATCTTCCGCAGAAGATCCCTGGTGCTAGTCAATCAAACTCCCCATTTCACAGAGGGTGTCTTTTTCCGTTCTCCATGCCAGCGGTGGGGTGTGATGATTTGGTGCACTTTTTATGATCCTGTTTTGTCCAGAGCAACAAGATCTTCCATGTCCCTCAAGAAGGGGTGAGGATTAGGTGCACTTGGGTTGCTTTACAGCTCAGACTGCCTCAGACAGGGTTGTAGTAACACCCCTTCAGTCTCAGCTCTGGCCCAGTATGTCTCTGTACAGCTCCGGTACTCTATCTGGGTCTACAGGCCTCGGTAGGAAGTGAGTGAACCTCTGATGCCGCCTCGACCTCGTTCCATCCCTTGACGTCCCATCTTTGTTAAGAGCAACAAAGTAAAACGCTCCTTTTTCTCCATGCCGGTAGATGTTAGATGAGTAAGTGTTGTACCAGTTTTCTTCAAATTGCTCCCTAAAAACAGATTCTGCAGACAGCTTCTCCTGCAGAAGACAAGCAGTGAAAAATATGAGTTTAGTGATGCAAAATGTGCCACCTGCTGGCCAAGGGTTACACATCAGATATGTTGGGAATTGGTATATCGTATACTGTAAGTTGAAATATAAATTTGTGTGCAGATGGATGTGTGTCTTTAGTGTGTACTCTAAACTCACCGATCCGTACAGCTCTCCCTTGCTGTTCATGGCGAGGTAGAGGCCACTGTCCACCCCTCTGATGCTAACCAGTCCCACAGCTAGACTGATGAACTCCAAAATACCTGCACACACACAAATTACATTAGTTAATTACTTTTGTTCAATTAGCTTTGCAATAAGCACATTGAACTGCATTAACACATCTGATTGACATGATTTTAAACAACATCTTATAAGTATTGGATTTAGATATACAAGACAAATTATAAAATGGTGCACATCTGAAGAAAGTCGATGGTGAGGCTAATTCACCCCTACTCATTACATAAAAACACAGTACAGTAAATAACTCCACACCAGCTGACTCTGACAGGCAAGGCTGGGCGTCTGGAATGGCCTCTGGCATGAAGTTGCATCCACGTCTCAAACGGAATGAATCAAGTGCCAGAAGTGCTAAAGGAAAGCACTAAAATAAATCTCTAAGAGGGCTACTTTTGATCTGCCGTAACTGCAGCTGTTTATCTGTATAACTGAAGATAAGCTTGCGAAAGCAAAGTAAAGCTTCCGATCTAATCTCAAAGAGGAAATGTGGTCCAAATGTGGAAACATGAAATACTCAGAATGTCCCACCTGGAAAGCTTATTTATCTTGAAAATGTCTTGTTATGTTTGTGGATGCATAATAACATCTGCCAGCTACTGACTACAGTTCAGTTTTACAGCAGCTGCCATCACAGCTACTGCACATACATGTTAGCAATTGATATACTGTATACTGTATATATATGTATAGTAATCTGTATGGATGTGGAAGCATGGGTATTATCATGAGATATTCATAGTTTTCATGGTGGGTGCTCCAGTGGGTCTGAGTGGTGCAGTTAATCTACTGCTCACAATATAGCAAAGACCACCAAGGATAAAGACGTTAAACTTACATTAAACTTCTTTTAACTGTCTTTCATAGCTCCCTCCTTCTCTCTCTCGGTGTGTGTGTGTGTGTGTGTGTGTGTGTGTGTGTGTTCCAGTGCCTCCACTATAAGGATAGGCTACCTGTCAGTCTACTATATCCTACAATAGAGCCTAGCAGAAATTTCGCAATAGACTGGTGCTACTACTAGACCAAATAATAATAATATTCATCATCATAACATTAATATCGACTAGCCTATAGATTTGTGAAGGGGCTTTACCGAATCTGCTGTGGTCCTTCCTGGTGCCCTGCACGGTGCCGTCAGGGTGGATCTCCAGGTGGAAGCCGGTCCTGCAGTAGAGCTGCCGCCGCCTCAGGATCCCCTTCAGATGGCTGAGGTCCGCCAGGCTCCGGGACAACCTCTCTGCGGATACCAGGTGCTCCTGAAGCTGTCCCTGCCCCCCCATCATCAGTCCGGTTACCGAGTTGTAGTCCACCGCCCCGGCTGGGGTGAGAACGAAATGAGAGCCAACGGGAGCCGGAGCTGCACCCGCGGGGCCAAAGCTGTCCAGAAATCCGTTGGTGAAGCTCCCAACCTCCGCCGCTGCCCCCATCACAGATTAGCCAGCCGATTCGGTTTACAGCACAGGGGATCCAAGTCGAGGTCCTAGTGATGAGCGGAGAGCCTCGGCGCGAGCCAGCGAGCGAGGGGTCAGCCCGTGAAGCGCAGAGGAGAAGAAAAGTTGCACGTGCGGGCGGAGAAAATCCCCAATGAGTGCGCGCTGTGGCGCAGTCACCAGCACCGTTAATTAGACTGTCATCTAATTGAGATTGAACTCCCGCGTTATCTTGATGCGTGCAGGTCTCCCCGGTTGCAGCAGCGCGTGTCTCGTCCTCTCCTCCCTTCTGCTATTTATCCCTCTCTCCTGTGCTCTGCCCGCTCCCTCTCTCTCCTCTTCACCTCGGGATACTCCCCTTTGCTCCGGAGCACTTCAGGGTTTTCCCCTCTCTCTCTCTCTCTCTCTCTCTCTCTCTCTCTCTCTCTCTCTCTCTCTTTTATTTCTGCGGTACCCTTCACTCTCTCAGCTCCTATAGCAGACACCAGTACACTGCACTCCACATCTATATATAACGCAATACTCCATATGGAAATTCACCCCGAGTGGCCTGTTTATGCAAATGCGCCCCGATCTCCTCCCTTTATGGCTAATTTCTGTTCCCGTTTGAAACGGTGGCCCTTCATCCCTCTGCTCATCGTTCCCCTGTCTCACCTTTGATGTTCGGTTTTAATGCAGAAAAGCTCAGGGCGTTGGAGAGGAAATTAAAAACTACAAATAAAAATAAGCCTGACAGGCGCATATCCCCTTGCGATACATCTGTTTCACTGAAGCTCGTGTTCACGCAATGTCATATTGCTCGTGGGCACTTCAGTAGTGGCCAGATCCGGACTGAAGTGGGACTTGAGTGTGTGTTGGGGAGTCACAGGGTAGTGCGCAACTCAGCAGCAACTTGTGTGTGATATAAAGAGAAAGAGAGAGTGTATGTATGTCAAACAGCATGAAAGTGATGTTGCCATTACCCTAAACGCTTTACAACCCCACGCCCCTATTTCGAAATGACTCAGGTGCGGCGGGAGAGAAAGGAAAGCCCCCATTTGCGTAATTTTCGCACTCGGCTGTTGATTTATTGCCCCGTTTTATGTAACACAGCCGCACGTTTACAGCGACCGCACACACACACACACACACACACACACACACACACACACACACACACACAATCGTACACACGCACCCACACACACCTGTGCAAACGACATCACTTGACTGTCAATCCCTTCATTGATCTTTCCACGATGCTTTGAACAGCGCAGGAGCCCATATATCCTTAATTGTGGTCTTAAAAGACGAATCAAAGACACAGATGCTTCAAAGTGCAGGGATCTTGTAAGGGGATCAGGCAATAACAACCAGAAGAAGGGAAAATACCTGTTTGAACTGCAAGCTGAGATAATGCCCCGACACTTGACACTTGAAGGGCCTCAGATAAAATCTGAATTCTTTATGTAAATAAACGGAGTTTATTATGCACATACATCTTTTACAGATCATATCTTTGAACATATTCCCATGGCCATATAATTGTGTAACAACTGATTATAATGTATCAATCACTTACTATAGACCTATATACAAGAAATTCCACTTGACTTTCATTTCAATTATGCTTTATTGGCACGAAAAATGCATTAAATTGCCTGCATTTATGATTCTTTACATGGGGTATTTCGTATCAGACTAATGTAAAATATGAAGATATTAACTTGATGCTTGTTGCCTTATTGGTTACAATCTCTTTCCAAATATGGGGTTTGGACTTGTAGATGTTCAGTTTGACCACTTTACTTTATTCATTCAATATAATGTGTTCAGATCTGCGTTGCTTGAGCATGATGTCATCAGTTTACATGGTTGATCCAGACTGTGGTTTTATCCAAACATTGGCACAGGAGCACATATTCCAGCCTATATGGCATTGATTTTGGCAGCTATACAGACATGCGCACACAAGCACACAGCTGCCCCCTCCCATGAGAGTTGTATTGATAAATGAGCTGAAGGTGCAGAGGTGTTTGTGTGTGTGTGCGCATGCACATGTGTGTTGTCCCTATAGGCAGGTAATTTTGTACTCATGTCGATGTCTCCAGCATGACAGGAAGGCAGGGGCATTGTGTTATGTCGTGGGTGTACACTGGTTGTGTGCATGTGTGTGTGAACTGAGTGGGCAAATGTGTGTGGTGTGCGTCCTTCAACCTTTGTCCCTCGCTTCATTATTATTCATGATCAGCAAAAAAAAGAACTTTTTTAAAGAAGATGAGATCAATCGGAATCACCTCCAGGCTGATAAGATCCTGATACATTGGATATCGAGCTGGCCACAATGAAGAACTACAATGCCACATTTCCAGGCACGCTTACAAGGTGCAAGTAAACAGCTCCCAGGGTCAAATGGTTTGGTTTAAAATATGTTTTCTATAAGTCTACCGCTCTATTTGTGACATGTTTGTGACAGAATGAAGCCAACCATGTAGCCAACATAGCAGTCATGGAGGAGTAAGAGGCCCCCGGGGTTATAGCCCCCCTGCCACACACGCACACAAAGAAATTACAACCTAATCGAATGCCTGGATAATGGAATAACTGAATGAGTATAGCCTAGAGGTTATTAATGCAAGTGGTTTCCAAACTGGTCTGGGGAACTGGTCCTTGAAAGCAGGATTTAGAAGGTCCAAATCAAAATGTAGACTTCTTTAATTTAATAATAATTTAATTTGCAGTATATATGAAGAATATATTAATATTATATATAAGAAATGGCTGATATTGAGAAATTCTACCAGTGGCTGGAAAAGGCTGGATTGAAAGACAGCACAGAGGCGCTAATCATGGCAGCACAGGAACAGGCTCTGAGCACAAGATCAATAGAGGCTGGGATCTACCACACCAGGCAGGACCCCAGGTGCAGACTGTGCAAAGATGCCCCTGAAACAATCCAGCATATAACGGTGGGGTGTAAGATGCTAGCAGGCAAGGCATACATGGAACGCCATAACCACGTGGCTGACATAGTGTACATGAACATCCGTGCCAAGTACGGGCTGGAAAACCCAAGGTCACAATGTCATTCTCAACCTCCAAATGTGGTTGAGAATGATCAAGCTAAGATCCTGTGGGACTTCCAGATACAGACTGACAAACTTGTGATGGTGAACTGATCGGACATAATAGTGGTGAACAAACAGCAGAAGAAGGCCGTAGTGATAGATGCAGCAATCCCAAGTGACCTCAACATCAGGAAGAAGCAACACGAGAAGCTCGAGAAACACTACAGAAGATGTGGAAAGTGAAGGCAACAGTGGTCCCCGTGGTAACCACTCAGGACTATGACTCCCAAACTGGGAGAGTGGCTGAAACAGATTCCAGAAACAACATCCGAGATCTCTGTACAGAAGAGTGCAGTCCTAGGATCAGCTAAGATACTGCACAGGACCCTCAAGCTCCCAGGCCTCTGGTAGAGGACCCGAGATTGAAGGAGGAACAGAGCGCCCACAGGGGAGATAGGGGAATGTTGTTTTTAATATGCATAAGGATCTGAGATTTTACTCTACACCACTTGTTTGTTTCTAGATAGAATATGAGTGTGCAGGACCTAATGTGTCTCTGCTTGGAGCTCTGTTATATGTAAATATTTGAAATGTCCAGGTTTTATGCTACAGTCAATACTGAATTGTCAAAGATGTTAAGTTAGATGTCAAAATTGTGGGTATTCACACATTTGAGGATATGTTTTACAGGTCAGTTGTCATTTTACATTAATGATTAAACATTTCCAGACATCAGTCGACCAATTAGGGAAACTTTTCTAATGATTAGACGTCATTAATAGACTAATCCTATTTGGGCTATGAGCAAAATAAAAATTAAAGGAACACATTAAGGGCTTAATAGCTATACTTAACCCTTTAAAGGGATATTTTTAGTTGTTTTGATAGTCATTGTTTGATCTGTTTTCAACTTTTGGCTAAATGGAGCTTACAGGTTACGGTGATCCACCGTGCTTCATGTGTGAACAGGTGAAACGCCCATCTCCTCTCCTTTATTCTCTCAGCATCAAAGTCATAAGAAAAGCCCCATCAGGTTAACATTAGTCCTACATGTAAAGACTTAAATGAAAAGTTCATCTTTGATATTCGTTTGATATCTGCTCTCCATCGGCTCCTTTGATCCTGCACTTCCCACTAGAAATTTGATGCCACACTGACCCTCAATGAAAAGTGAAGATTGACAGGTGTTGATGTCATCGGTCACTTATAATTCCCCCCACGTAAATTTAGATGTCTTTCAAGTTTATCCCGAGATGTAGACTCATCTGGTTTGATTCGCTCTGACTGGTTTTGAATGTGATTTGCAATTTGCATGTGTGTCACAGCACGCAGTCAGTTTGCCAGTTTATCATGGAAGTTCAAGTTCATTTATTGAGTAGAACTTTGAGGTGGTTCTTTACTTGAGTATTTCCATATGATGTTACTTCATACTTTCACTTCCCCAAATTTCAGCAGGAAATGCTGTACTTTTTGCTCCCTTACATTTATCTGACTGATTTATCTGCTGATTAAGATTTTACATAAAAACATCTGATTAATTCACAAAATATGATGAAAGAACCCAACGGCAGCTTACTGAAGTTGATGTAAAAACAAAAGGCCAGCCTATTGGTTAAATTCTATTCATGTAAACTGGGTGAATTAAGTCGACTGTTTATCTTCGGCTACATGCCTGTTTATTGTGTCTCACACTCAGCCTCAGCAGCAACAGAGTGCCCGCACATCTCGCGATGACAGCGAGGAAACGCGATAGTTTTGTGCTGCCCGCAAAGTTATCATAGCAGCGCCAGCGGCAGCAGCAATGGCCGCTTTCCGCAGAGTGTCAGCGCTGGCCGGTAAACTAAACCTGTGGCCGGCGGCGAGAAACGAGTTTGTCGGTGGTCAGACGGCCAGTGGAGCGAGGGCACGAAGGTCTCTGGCTGTCGGGGTGTGTCTTGCAACAGGAGGTGCCGTGGCGCTTTACTTCTACAACGATACGAGTGGCAGAGGCACGAAGAGGATGGGGAGTCACAGCATCAACGGGCTGCTACCGTCCATCCCGACCGTTAAAGCCAAGGAGAAGGTAGGAGGCCGACTTATACCGGGGCTGCGATCGGTAACAAGGTAACAACAAGGCTTTAGTGGCACGTCGCGGCTTGGTAGGCGGTTGGCAGGAAATGTGTTGCCCCTATAGGGCCTCGGCACTGTGGAGGACGGAGGAGACAGACCACTGAGAGAAAAGACATCGCCTTCCGCAAAGATTAGACCCACATAGGGTCAGTTAGACGGGCCCAGTTCTGTTCTGTAGCCATTGCGTGGCTGGCAGTTTGTATGTTTTCCCCTCTGGCGGATAAAGTGTGTCATCCATTCCCAGCACGCCCAGTGGAAACAGTTCGCTCACCGTTTGGCTGTGCGCGCGCAGACGCAGGACTGGCGCTCTCCGCTCGAGCTGGTGCTGAAATGACAACACATTTACTTTACTGGATTTAGCAAAATATACTGAAAGTATCAACAATTTGAATCAAATATTGACTCATTATGTAGGTGGGACCTTTTTATATTATCATGGTATGCATATTATACAGTATATTGTGTTGTTATTAGTATTGACACATTTACATGTAAGCAGGATTTTAACATTGCAGCTGGTGGAGCTACAGCTCCTTTTCACTACTGTATGTAGCTTTCACATTTATAAAATGATGATATGGCTTGAGGGAAAAAAATTAATCTGTAAAGTAACTCTAACTGTCAAACAATTGTATTGGAATAAAGACTACAATATTTTCCTCTGAAATGTAGCGGTCGAAAAGCATAGAGTAGTGTAAAATGCATATTTTATATTATATATATATTGGAGTTAAGTACAAGAACCTTAAAATTGTACTTACGGACAGTTCTTGAGTATATGTACTGTACTTACTACTGTAGTACCTAATGATTTGTTCCTGGTAGAGCTGAAACGAGTTGATGGAGAGGAAAGAAAAATGGCAACAATTTTGACAATCAATTAATTCTTTACATAAGGTTTCAAGCAACAATGCCAAACATTTTTTAGGTCATTAACTAAATGTTATAATATTTTTGAGTGTAATTTTGTGAGAATGGTAGGTTTAATAAGGTAGAGCTTCTAACTGCATCTTTTGGGTTACTGTTATTTATTTTTGACATTGATTCACTATTTCTTACAGTAAGCACATTTCTGTTATTTTAAATTACATATGAAATATACACTGCCTGGCAAAAAAAAAAGTCACCACCTGGATTTAACTAAGCAAATAGGTACGAAAACCACTTATCGTTGAGGCTAATCGGGGAAAAAAAGGCTTCAATTTGCTAGGGAGCATAAAGATTGGACTTTGGAGCAATGGAAGAAGGTCATGTGGTCATGTGGTCTGATGAGTCCAGATTTACCCTGTTTCAGAGTGACTGCATATTTATCATGAATATTTAGTCATCTTTATACTTTGTCAATCAATCCAAACACTACTGTAGTTTCTGAAAAATTGTGGTCAATAATGTGAAGCATACAGTAACAGTATATAATTAGTAGCAATTGGTAATAATCTCCAAATACCAATTCCAATATCTCAATTTAAAAGTGTCTGCCAATATCAAGTACCAAGCTGATACCAGTGCCTTTTTTTTTTATCCTGTATATCTCATTGTGTTGGAATGTTTACGCACGGTAACTGAGCTGTCGGCTTGCTGTGACTGAATACATGTAACTGATAGCATAAACACTTAATTTTATAATCACGCTGACAAAGAAACTGTATTTATTGTGGATTGATCACGTCTTGCCAATAGCCAATCTACTTAATCGCGTTCTGTGCTGATAACAATCCTGCAGATCAGATTGGTGCATACTTAATTATTATTCAAGATATTAGTATCTCCACCTTGCCCAGCAGCGCCCCTCTCTGGCGCATATATGTACAGGTAAACCATGGTCTCCTCATAAGATACCAAAACTCATTTAAGGTTTTAATTATTATGGGTTAAAATCAAATCAGTCAGTCACTGGGAATGAGCTTCAGTAACAGCTACTTTCCCCATTCTCTAGATGTCTTTTCCCCAGCTGTTTGCACTTATTCTGTACCCAATCAGTACTGGTTTATTTTGGCACAATGACCCTCATGTGACCTGTGTTCCAGGTGGAGAACCGTTAC
>JAVQJF010021925.1:0-20554 GCA_036023855.1 Gadopsis marmoratus
CACACACACACACACACACACACACACACACACTTCTACACTCCCTCCCTCAACATGCCCCCCCCACCACTGTTCCTCTCACACACACACAAAGCAGAACAACATTCAGCAATACACACACATACACACCCTTGCCAATTGCCACATTTTGTAGAATCGTCCAACATTAGTGAACAGGTTTCGGAGACTTTCAAAATAAAGTACATCACAGATTGCTGCAAACCCTCTCCCAGGAATCAGTGGTAGCATTTTTTATTCATCGAATTCTGTGTGGACCCGACAACTGCAACAGGTTAATAGTAACACATCCTATACTCTACGCTGTATTTATGTGTATAATAACGGCGTATACTTAAATCTTAACGTGATCTGATTATTGCTATCTGCAGTAATGCCTGGGTCAGATCTGTTTTTTATCATCTACCGTTGAAACAAATTGCACCTCATTAAAAAATTAGACATACCTATGAAACCGGGTTGATTTTAAAGAAAAGTCCTTTTCTTAATAATAGTTTGAGTCAAATGAAAGGCTCTCTTCATCTGAATCCTGTACTTGCACTCAAGACAACTTGTGTGTATGCATGAATAACAGATACAGACTCACAGCCCAGGTAGTCCATGGTGGAGGCTCTAATACCACTGACCTTCTATATATATCCAGCTCTGGAAAAAATTAAGAGAACACTCCAAATTTTCCAAAGTTCATTTTACTCAAACACATACCTATAAATAGGAAAACCAGATAACATTTTCCAGACGTGTATATATACACACTCACAATCTGTCCAAATTCAGTAGTAATTTCAGACACCGACCCAGAGAACTGAGAAGGTGTTAAAATTCAAATATTTGTGTTTCGATGTAGATGACACTGTCTCTGATTTGCATCTGCAATGTGTTTTAAACTAGATATGAAATGATGTATTTATATTTGTATAGTTAGAATTTGTTACAAGTACACGTTGATCTGTTGCACCTGTGAGCAATAAAAATAAAACTACATAGCCTTAGTATTTCTACGTGTATATGGTATTGGAAGGACATTTTCTTATTCTCGATACTGAAACTCAAATTTGAACTTTATCAAACTTGAACCTGAGCTGCCAAATGATTCATTACTCACGACTTTCATCTTAATATACGATTACTGTTACTGTAATCTGATTACTATGTACAGTATATACATTCACTATAATATATTAGATTTTTAGTCATAGATTAGCAATACAGATGTCTGTAATCAGATTACATATTATTTGTTACTAACTAATAAACCTCTGTAAACAGAAGATCAAACCCTATCCTTACAAACACATAAGCTCTGCTCTCAACCCACTGCGGATGACACACACACACACACACACACACACACACACTCACACAAACACACACACACACACACTCACATCTCAGAGGGTAGTCGTGACATTGTGTCTTACTAAGCAACAATGCTCTCCACTGCAGGAAGCTTTCACTGGACAGGACATACACTGGCTCACACACACACACACACACACACACTCCTTGATACCCTCAATAGGAGGGCGGGTACGGCGGGTAGGGTGTCAGACCCCTCTGTGGAGCTTTGGATTATGGGATAGCAGCGTGATGCAACAAAAAAAAATGTGTGAACGATGGAGGGGAGGAAGAAGGAAGGAATGAAAAAGAGAGGAAGAGGGGAAGGAAGGAAAGAAGGGAAAAGTAGGAGGGAATTTTAAAAATAAGACGCAAGGAGGAGGGGGGGTGAAAAAAAAGGGTCAGGGAAGACGAGAACGTAGAAAATGGTGGAAGGAAGGAAGGAAGGACAGAGTGAAAAGGGGAGGAGAGAGGAAGGAATAAATATGTGCGGATACAGAAAAATAAGTGTAGAGGAAAGGCGAAGAGAAGGGCAAAGGAAGGAAGCGAGGAAGGAGAGGAAAGATGGAAGGAGTAAAATCTAAGTGACTCACATGTGCAGTTTTCCGATCCTTCACGTCGGAAGCAACTGATTGAAAGATGGCAGAAGCTGCAGGGAAGGAGAGAGGAGGAGAGAGAGAAGGAGTCAGCTCAGGTCACTCTTCTTTCAAGGAAAGAATTTTCAGTAATGAAGAAAAGCTAAAATACACGCACAAAAAGATGCAACCAGATATTCTGGATTTATCCATTTGACCCTTTATTTTTTTGGCATATGTGATGAAGCAAATCCAAAGACGACTGCTGGCTTTCTGAGAAAACCTCTTTTTATGTCAGAAAAGTTCGATTAAAGGACCGAAAGGTTTGAAAAACCTGCAGAGGAGATAAGATAAGATAAGATGAGCTTTTATTGATCTACGGAGGGGAAATACGGCTGCTGCAGCAGCACAGACAGAAATAAGTTCGGATAAATAGAGAAAGAAAAAATATAAATGATAAGAGGTATATAAATGTAAAATAGGAACAGAAGCAAAAAAATATATAGAGTATCAATTAAAGACAACATTACAAGATAAAGTGACGTAGATGTAATCAGTGTACACCAGACTAATAGTATATAATTACTGAGAGGTGGACAGTATACATGCTGCTAAACTATATATATGAGTACATAATATAGTGTTTGTGGTACAGCAACACAGAGGCCGTCCTGTCAACAGCAGCTCTCTAGCGCCATCTACTGATCTGGATAATAAGGAATGCATGCTGGGAAACTGCCAACAGCAGCACTGAACCTTTCCAGTAACACCAGTCACAGAAAGCATGGTGGCATTTAAGTGGTTAATGTGCAGAAAAATGTGTGGGAAAGCAGCAAATAGATTCACGAGAGATGTAATATAAACATTTTCAGCAAGGAGGAAACACGAGGAGGAGAGCGGAAGGAGGAACAGCAGAAAGAAGAGACAGAGGAAATGTGATATTTGCGTGTGTAGGTATGGCTAAAGATAACATTGTAAAAAGTGTCAGAAGTATGCGTGATATGATAGGAAGTATACGCAAAAATAAATACTAATAAAATGTGAAAAGGGGTCAAATTTACATTAAAGATTAAAAGAGTGCATTATATGTAGGGCATGTATAACTCACAGCCTAAATATACCGTGCATGCACTGAATCTGAGGTTCACATAAAAAGCCTCAAACCACAGCTGATCAGTTTCCATCAAATTAAATCAATTACACTAATTACACTTTGGTATTTCAGGCTGGTGAACTGCCACGTTTGTGTATGTGTTAATAATGCTGAAACAACATCAGAACTAGCTGAAAAGAAATAAAATACATGTAAAATACGTATTATTTCCTCAACTGAATTGCTTCCCAACTTTTTCTTTATTCTCTATGAAAGTTGTTTAATTCTTTGAGATTTATTGGGGCTTTCATTAAAAAATATAAAAATTTCATCCTATATCTTGGAAGATTGAGACTCTCTGATAATGTACTCTTAATGTCACGTTATGTCTATTTAAACATACAAGGACTACCAACTGAATAAACTACTGGAAGAAACCGTCACAGCAAAATCTGAGCTTTCATCTTCTCAGAACACCATGAGTTATGTAATTCACGTCATTTGAAGAAAAGAAAAAACATATTATTATTATTTTAGGAAAGTTTAATTTGAATATTGTAAAATATAGACTTCTCTTTAATAGAAATGGCAGCTTTAACTCCACATCAGCACCTGAAAGCTTATTTACCATAGCTTCAGGTATTATTTGTGTTTGTATATTTATATGGTGAAACTAACCTGTATAAAATAATTGAAATAATCTCACAGTCATTCAAACAAACCCCCCTGATAATGTATGCTACTTTAAACCAGGACCCATGGAAAACATGAGCTTGACAAATACTTCCTTATACTAAAACTGCTTAGATAAAATGTGTGCTTTTCAGCCCAGACAGAAACAGGAAGCACTGTTATGAAGTCATTAGGAACACTCTGATTGACATGTCATGAACAGCTGGAGTGACAGAACGCAGCACCTGTGAGACAAGATGTAGACCTCTGCATTGTTGGTTTGTAGTTTTTTTGTGTATCTGAGTCAAGGGGGCGGCAGTAGCTCAGCCCGTGGGGACTTGGGCAGGGCACCAAACCCTTAACTCTGACATCTCTCCATAATCAATGCATGTCGATAGGTCCTGGTCTGTGTGTGATCCTGGAGGAGACTTCAAATAAAGTGAAGTGCTGCAGATCCAGGAGTAAATAATCAGCTGTTTGTGTGGTAAATCCATAAATCCCTTGCTGGGCAGATGGATGTATCGTCTACCCAGAGACGGAATGTGTGCACGTACTGGGCAACAGCAATAAAATCAAACCCAGTAACAGTAAACAGCTGGAGTTTCAGCATGATGGTACCAAACAAGCTCTCTTTGTGATGCACTGCCAGATAGACAGTGCTGCACACAGAGTGAGCGAAATACAAGGGGGTCTTAGAAGCCCTAATTAACGGCGCCTCAGAATGAAGCAACTTCTTTACTATTTGTCTGTATTGTAAAACGTGCTTTCATGTTTAAATATTGAAAGGTGAGGAGCAGCGCAGGCAGCTGTTGACATGGTTACCGGGGGTAATTCTGCGGCACAGTAATACGCTCTGACTCTGAGGCTCGGCTAATCTGCTCCAAATATTTGAAAAACCAAACCTCATTTATCCAGCGGAAGGGGTTTTTTAAACAGTCCTTAATCTTGAAACAAAGTGGACTACTTTGGAGATTTGCTGCTATTCCACATGTGTGTTAAACATTTGCATATCAGCATTGTCACTGTGAGCATGTCAGCGTTTACCTCAAAGCCCCACTGTGCCGAAGCACCGCGTCACCAGCTTGGCTGGAGACAAACCGCCAATAATCCACCAGCATCACACTCGAATATTCAGCAGTTTTGTCATTTTTCTTTTCCTTTTTGCGGATGTGTTTGAACACACTCAATTCAGTCGCAGCAAACGTTAGATTGCTGCACACAGGCGCAGTAGAGGTGAGGTGTGTCATTAAGCACATTCGCAGCCAGTCGTTTAAACGCGCAATTTGATTTTGAACTTTAGTTTCTGGAGATCTGCTGCTCCGCTACACGTGATGCCGCCGCATAAACTGTCTCTCAGAACAGTTAGATCCCGGTGAACGGATGAAGGTGTCCACACTGTGCCAGCTGTGTGTGTGTTTATGTGACGAGTCTGTGACGTGGACAGAGAACGTGGGGCTCCTGCCTGTTTTTAATGATTCATCTATTTCTTTTTCCAACTTGTGTTTAGTTCCTGGTTGTGCGACCCAACATCGTCCGCATGTAATCGCAGCAACAATTTTAATAACATTTCTTCTTTTTTCCACGACAATAAAATATGTATTTATTTATTTATTATTTTCCACTCATACCACAAGACTGTCGGCGTGCTCCGTACACACTATGTGGTATAGGGTCTTCTTCATCAGCATCAGTTTGTGTGGGGGTGGGGGGGGGGGAACCTAACAATATAATTATAAATTCAGTGTAAATTGCTGTTTTATTAATGACTTAACACTAAAATCACATTAAGCTTCACTGACAGAGATTTGATACTTTGTGACAGATGTTGTATTTTGAATATTTACCAAAATTGTCTTTTCCTTCTTTATTATTGATTGGTCAAATTCTTGCCTTTGTTTTTAGAATATTAACTGTAAATCTAAATTTAGATGTAGACTTCAACCATGTCTGCAGAGGTTGCTGTTAATAGGCAATAACCATCGGCAATCACGTGATTTGGGCAGCCTGTAGCCTGAGAGGAGAATCCAGGGCAGAGAGCCCACAAGGCATTTGCTGTCATTGCAGGCTAATAATTTAGACAACTCTGATGAGTGTTTCGACATTCATATAAACTCTGAGCTTCTCGCGCTTCAGATTTTGGTAGGTGGATAGTAGGAGGACCTTAGTTGGCCAGACGAAGCATCCAAATTGAATAAAATCCTGTTGTGCTCTCAAAAATGTGACATTATTATTTTTACATTTCATACGCAAAGAAATTAAATGAACAAAATAATAAGTATATTAATTCCAATCATGTGAAGAAGGTGCAGCAAGTGTCGGAGCTGCTTCTGCTCCGACTCATTAAAGGAAAAATCAGAGGATACATAGGACTGAGATTTGGCAACTGACACTTCCCCTCCTCCTCCTGCTACTGTAATTCCAGTCTTCCAGACTCTCCTCTTCCCACTAAGGGCCTCCTGTTGGCAGGTGACAGCTCAGTGGATGGGCCCCTTAGCTAGCTCCCGGATGTCCTCGGGGGGGAGGCAGGCGGGCGGGCGGGGGGGGGGGGGTTTGTACAGAGGCACGGGGCAGAGTCTAGAGAGCAACCCCCAACTCCCGTCACCCCAACCCAGGCCTAATGGTGTGGAGCGAGCCCCTTTACTCCCGCTGCTCTACAAGCATCAAAAGTATGGACAGAGAGGCAGGAGTGGCGCCCTGTTCTCAGTTCCACTCTGTTAAACAGGTGCAGGCGTGCCGGGTGTGAGCCAAAAGAAAGTTTTACAACACACACACACAGGTCTGCCACCTCGTGTCAAGTACACTGTGGAAGCACTGAGTTTTAGTTCCTCCGAGGAAAACACATTGTATTTGCAGAGGATGTGTGCGAGTGCGAGAGTGTGCGAGTCCCTCAGAGCAGGACAAGGTTGCGATGACAGAAGTTTAATCCCTGTGGCTTTCTGGGTTTGAGTTTAAACAAGGAATCAAGTCAAAGCGTAGTCGACCCACTCTTAGAAGTATTTACCCGACTGGAACCACTGTCAAATAAAAACCTCTGTCCAAGAAATACCACAGGGGAAGAAAACCTCAGGCACCGGCGCTCCCTCCCCGCTGAGAAAGGTTTCTGAGAGGGAGCCGAGGGTTTAAAGTGGTGTTAGGCTTTGATAAAAATCAGTTTGGGTCCCTGATGTGATGGAGGTTCCTGCCTGACAACAGATAGTCATTCTGTTCTTATATCAGATCAGATGTCAGAGCAAAAAATAAATTAATTCCAGCATGCTGTGGGAGGATTCAACTCCACGTCCTGCAGTGAAACCTGCCTCGTGCTGCTGGTACCTCCTCCACCCAGGATCCTAGGAATTCTGCCCATATCGGCTGAAACGGCAGAACGCGATATACGTCCAGTGCCAACGTTCAGTGCCAATGCAGGGAGATGTGTGTCCTGGGCAGACAGCAAGGGTGCAGGTGGACACATTTCACTTTTATGCAGGAAACCAGTTTGCTTTGTTTCTCAATCCAGTGAATTTTTGGCAATAACCAACCAAGTGTAACTGTACCCTAAACCTTAACTGGAGATCATTTCCAATACACATGATCTTCCCCCAACTTAACCCTTCACATAGATACATAAACATTGTAGAAAGAAACAATTAGAAGAATCGTCCAATGTCGAGGTTTTTCTCTGGATATAGTGCAGATCAGAAAAACACCTAATTAAAATAAGCCATCATCAAGCAGCTTTCTGCTATTTCTTTGCCAACATAACAAGACAAATAAAAAAGATGGCACTCAGCTTCCAATCAGCCTTAAAATTCAATCATTCATCATTTGGGTTTTCTGCACTCGTGATAAAGTGCGTAGAAATCCCTGAATTCCTGCATGATGAGTACGGGACGCAGCTGAGTCTCAGAGCAGCCTGGATCCAAGAATACCAGCATCAGCCTCACAACAACAGTGCTGAGTGATCGCCGGTAGTGCTCATATTTCTAAAATAATTTTTGCAGTCCGATACATTTATGGCCAGATTAACCTGTTTAGAGGGCCGCAGAGAAAACAATAGCTGCAGGGCCCCTGTTAACACCCCCCCAGCCCCCACTCCCCCCAGCCTCTGTGCAAAGTGTACAGTTTTTCTATGCTGCCTCCTGGCCCCATGTGGTAATATGATTAAACACATTAATTTAGGAATATGCACCACACTCTATAAGCACAAGACTTAAATAACAAAGCTCTTAAACCTAGATTTTGACACAGGGACGTTTATGCTTCAGCGGCATGCTCCCAAACAAATGTATAATTTTCATGAATCAGTTCCCTCGCAGTAAGCTTGGAGCTTTCGGAGCTCGGGAGTTCTGGTGCGGTTGTCCACTTTGCCAAAGTTGGTAATCCAGTTTTGAATGCAGTTCTCAAAAAATGGGTTCGTCAGTTCCAGTTGGGACAGGGTCTGACTGTAGCTCTGGGAGTGACTGAACATTACCTGGACCACACCGCAGACAGGCACGGGCATACAAACGAACACAATGACCCACCAGTTGTTCAATTTAAGTAAATTCGCTTAGAGAAATCTCATTTAAACAGTGCCTTTTAAACACACATGCCCTTTATTAAACAGCTAACTCTACAACCAGCCTAATAAGCTCAATATGTTTCCTCACCTCTCTAAGTCTCTGACACAGAATGTACAATGGTTCTTGTAAATACTGGTGAAGCAATGATTAGGGTGGGTTTTGAGGACTTTTATTGAGATACGAAAAGCAGCTTCTCCCGTTTTACTATAGAGAATAAAAGAAGTTATCACAGGAGGAGACGCAAACTCTCCAGTGGTCGCCACCTTCCTCAGTCACACATCACACAGAGCAGGAGCGCAAGCTGAAGCTGGACCTGTGGCCTGCTGTGGTTGGGATAACGCTGCCACCTAGAGGCACAAACACTCAGGACACAGGACACTGCTACTAAATGTTAAGTGAGGGCGTTTGGAGGCAGCGACTATCACACTGTACCACTCCTGAGCGGGGCGATGCAAGGTGAAAATGAACTAAACAAAAGAAATCAGCAGGGTCAGAGAGTTTGAACACATAAGAGGTTAGTGTAATAATGTGTTATTGCTGTGATTAAATAATAATATGATAGAAGCTTCAGTCATGAACTCTATCTTCTCCGCCGCCCCTTAGCGGTATATTCAGTGAGCCCACACTCCAGACGAAAAATCACTTATATTCGATAATGATCATTTCCGTTTCCAAGGAGAAGCACTCTTAATTCACTCTCGAGGAAACACAGCAGAAATGCAGATTCCCCGCCTCTGTCAGTGTCGGTGACCTCAGTAGATATCCTGCGATGTCACATGACAGAGACATAATGGAATAATGGAGTAAGAATGATTTGCTCCCGATAATCAACACGATTCCTCCCTCGCTCTCTCGCTCTCTCCCCCTGTGTTTGAGCACTGGCTCTGGTTAATTTCTCAGGGGAGAAACAGTAATAAGTGATCATTGACAAAAGGATTTCTGTGGAGACTTTCACATCATCTGTGCTTGGCTGCTATCTGTCTCGCTGCCTGCCTGCCTGTCTGTCTGCCACCTCTTGACTATTTAAACAGCCTGTACATTTTGTGTGTGACGTATGATACATTCATGTAACCCACAACATAACAGATTAACTGAGATGGCAGGGAGAAAATTTGGTGTAAGCCGAAAAATAATCCCTAAAAAAAAGAATACCCTGCTACTAAATGTTAAGATGAGACTTTAGCAGCTGAATTATCAACGCAGGAGGCTCGAGTGAGAGTTGAGGAAGGCCAACCAGGTGTTTGTTTCACCAACAACAAACACAGTCATATGGCTGTAACACAAAGATCTGTTTCTGCATGGCTTATATCAGAGGGTTTATCGTTTTATTTTCTATTTTTTAATCTAGTCATGCTTCATTCTCTGCACTAAATAGTTTTTAAATACCAATTATTTTTACCAATGTGTGCGTGTGTGTGTGTGTGTGTGTGTGTGTGCACGTGCTGGAGTCAAAATTAGTCCAGTTCAGCGGGAGAACTGCAGACCTGGCAACACTGAACGCGCTCCATGACACACTTATAAATACGTAATACACTTAATAAACAGAGAGGGGAAATGCAATGGTAATAATAATACAGAAATAAATACATAAATTATACATATTGTACATACTTTATAAATTAATAAATAAAATGAAATATGAAGTGGGAAAGTAAAAAAAATGGGGAATTTATATGAAAAGGGAAAATAATACAGAAATAAACACAAAAGCATTAATTTATGTCACATTTTATCAATTAGTTATTTTACTATTATTTTTAGTGCATTTAATTGCATATTAATGTATTTATTCAGTCATTTATTAATTCATTTTTGATTATGAGTCCTCCATAGTTATACTTCTCATCGAATAATACAACAAAAAACAACAACATCTAAATTGAGTCTAATTCAAAGCTCTGCAACTGTTGATGGTCTGGGTGGAAATCAGGGAACGCAGCAGTTGTGACATATTGCAGGATTTTGTGCAGAAGCTGGAGTTTGTGTGTGTGGACGAGGCCCCGATGAATGTTTAGTTGGTACGAAGTGTCTACGACGAACAATGAGGAAGCTCTCGACATAAAATGGCCATAACGCAGAAGCTCATTGGGCCAGAATGCATCATTAAAAAAGGGCCATGCCATGGGAGGACGAACAGATGGAAAAACTAAAGTTTGTGTCTGTGTGTATCTAGGGAAAAAAACAAAACAGCGAAAGCTTTTGACACAATTCTGAAAAACTCTCTTGGCGTTCATGCATGCACTTTTGCGAGGGACTCCATCTGGTCCGTTGCTGTCTGCTGGCCAGTCATGAGTTTTGTATTAATGGAACAACGATGGACGCTGACGTCTTGTGCGTGTTCTTTAGTGTGAGTGTAAAGTGCTTTTATGGTGTGTGGTTGCCTTTGCAAATGTGTACGTATGAGTATGAATGTATGGGTGCATGTGTGTATATAGACATGTGTATACTTTTATACTGTTATGATGTAAAATCATATATAGATACATTTCTAGTTATTATTAATGTAAATTCTGCTTCTAGTCAGTTGTTAACTGTGAGCATGAATACAAATAAGCTCAAACTCTCATGTTCAGAGTGCATTATTTGTCTGTATTTGAACAATGTATTTGTTCACACCCTGCAAATAATAGACATTTGTCTGTTCCTAAACACTGTGCAGTGCAGGGCACTGACCTTGGCCTCAGCCGCTGTTCCTCGCCCAGCATTGCCGTGTATCTTGAGCTACTTGTACTTTAATTTAATTGAATTTTGATTTCATGCCAGTCTCTACTCCTACTCCACCTGCACTACATTTTACATCACTACATTTATCTGCCAGCTTTAGTTACTGGTTACTGTACAATTTTTTAACTTACCTCACATTAACCTTTGTGTGCCCTTGTGATATTTTTGCATTCCCTCTGATCAATTGGAAGTCGATCAAATGTTGGTCCAGCCCAATTATAATACACTGTAATTGTAATGCTCTGCAGATACCGCAGAGATTATGTGACGCTTTACATGATGCGTTTAGTGCTCATTACTCTCAGACAGTATTCAGCCATAATCATAAAAACCAGAGCACAGCCATGGAAATAGTCGCAATAGCAGCTCCAGTCTGGCAGAATGGGCCCCAGCGGCAGTCGGTGAGAGAGCGAGCTCTGTAGCGCCTCCACCTGAGGGGCTGCAGATGGAAATGGATACAAACAGGTGCTGCACCTGCTTTAGCCTAAAAACAGCAATGTGTTAAAAAAAGGGGATTTGGGTGTAACGTTTCAGGTGAGATGATGAGGCCATTCATTTCGAGTAATAAAAGACTGGACTTAAACACATTATCGCTAAAGAAAAATAAAACATGCACAACTTATTGGAAGGAAATTACATGCACACAACACAAACTCGAAACACATTTAGCCCTGAAGAGACTGAATACTGAGGCAGACTGCCCAACCACAGTAAGACCCTGAGGGAGACCCTGGCACTGTTCAGAGTTTGGCACCAGAGAGGGGAGACCCTGGCAGACCTGGCTGTCCTGTCACTGTGATGAGGGAGCTGTAGAGACACACTTACACTTTCTAACGCAATGTCCAAACTACAGAAACATCAGCGAGGAATTCTTTCCAGAAGTTGAAAAAAAAAGTGCCCCGAATTCCAAAGTCTGACAAGAAAGGGAGAAATGAGCCCTCGTTCTGGGGGGAAACAAAGAATGTGCAGAGTCGGCTGCTAAATATGTCACTTCCTGCCACAACGACAGAGACAACCAGTAGCAGACACCTACGCATTTATTAATACACTTCAATTTCAGTTTTATTAATATAGCACCATATCGTAACAAAGTAATCTCATAGCACTTTACTTATAGTCTACTGCCACGTCTGCTTTTCTCAGTGTTGTTACAGGCTCATGGATGTCTTGTATTTTATTTATTATATATATAAAAAAAACTTATGTTATTCACATCATTTTTGTTAATTTCATTAGGCTTTTCTCTTTCATCATTGTAATTGGGCTTTTGGCAACGCATGTCAAATGTCAAAGCCTATTGAACTGAACTGGAAAGATAATCATTCTGTTTGTATCGTTAACTTTGTAGCGTGAAAGTTACTGAGGGCATCAGACAATGGAAACACTGCAGCGAGAGCAGGTGAAAATATATTAGGCCACATTACAGGAGCTGTTCAGCACAACAACGTAACACCGAGCTTCAGCAATGCAACAGCCTTTATTTCCTAAACTCTGGTTTTAAACACAAAGTTATTATTATTATTTACTTTACCTTTTGGACTTGATGAAACTGTAACATGTTTTTTTCTGACTTTTGGAGAGGTAATTAAACAGCTAAAAAGCGGCTAGATTTAAGTTGTAAGACGTTTTAAGACCTACCAAAATGTATTCAAAGGGGAGAAATTAAACAACCAAGATGGCTGCAGCTGATGTGGAACATTCTGAATGTTTTCTCCAAAAGAAGAACAAAAAGCTGCCCTTAAAGCATTTGTTGAGAAGAAAGTCGACAGAATTCGCTCAGCGCCACGTCACACGTTTTGTCACTTTAATTGATTGCAGGTACCATCCTATTGCGTCCAGAGGCATTCTGGTCTGCGCCCGTTGATAACACAACTTTGAGATCAAGAATGAATTGAGAGCCTCTGGACTAATCCACATTTGGTAATTGATCTGGCAATGCAGGCTAACATGCAGCAACACCAAACAACTAAATAGACTGAGCTTTTATTGCGGATTATAAGTTTCAACGTAGACCTGCCTTTAAATATATAACACTGCAGCTATCTGACTGCGTTAAAGTGGCTGCCCACTCAGCTGTTCAGTAAACCCCTGTGAAGACGTGCAGTTATGACACAGCAGTGACCAGCCACCTCTGCATCTGTTTGTTTCTAATAGAAGCCTGCAAAAAGCTGGCATTTCACCCAGACAAGCTCTCAGCATTAGTGGGGTTTTAATGTCCTTTGTAGCCGGCTGAACTGTGAAAAGAGCTCTCATTTCTCTATCTTGTTTCTCTCCATTATGACTGACAGTACGAAAGGAAAGACTGCAGCTCACCCACGTTTGCGCGTGCACGCACACACACACACACACACACACACACACACACACACACACTCTCCGTGCTGTGTGACCCAGTGTGGGCTGACCCTGACATTTTCCTCTCCTCTAATGCTCTTTAAATGGGCTGCAGGGCAACTGGAGCCTTGTATGGCTCCACAGGCAGCCATTATGAGGCAAAGAGCAAAACCAGAGGGCAGGGCAAGACATTACCTCTCCAGGTTTTTCCCCAGCTCTCCGTTTTTCCTCTTTCTCCCAGGCTTTCTCTCTCTCTCACATACACACTCGTGCACACGCTTACACATGTAATTCCGGCTATTATGTAGCTCAGAATTAGAGACACAGGTAGAGGGGGAGATGTGTTATTCTTATCATTAGAGGTCCAGGTACCACAGGTGCTGGAGGCCCATTATTCTTCTTAAACGTTTAGCACTTTTGGACTTGTTTGCCTGCTTTTTCCGTGATGACTAAACCTTCTTAATCCTCAAATAACGACGTATTTTATTTTAACCCGCGGTTCCTTCTCCATCTGCATTTGAGTGTTCATACTTGTGGCAAATTTGGCTATATGTTATAAAAGGTTCCAGAAAATCCAGAGTCTCAGATGTCAGATCACCCAAAAACAGGAAGATTCAAGATTCAAAACATTCAAGCAGGTTTCGCTTCATGCACGAAGTCAATTGTTTTAATGGTCCATTTGTCCTCTTCCTAAATACCTTCTTATTTTTAGATATTTTTATCAGCATCACTATTTCCTTCTACACACTTCTCTGTATGCAGGTCTGTATATACTATACCGAGTTGCCAGATCTGATCCAGCAGCCATGCAATAAATTCTTAATGAACTTTGCTCGGCTTTTGTTGACATGATATGAAAGTTGATTAAACTCTGTGGTGCTTTTACAGGATTTGGTTTGTGGTAATGTTGAATTGTGTCACATGGGTGTTTCACTTCCCACTTCTGAGAAAATTAAAATCATAAATAGACTCACCAAGGAGTAATTATCATTCAATTTACCAAGCTGGTCCTAAAAAGCTAGCAACCGTGTGTCTATGTATGTATGTAAAGTACGGTCTACATAATCAGTTTTCTATAATTCACAAAAAAATCTCATCTGGAAACACATTTTGAATTTGGGCAAAAGAGCACTTTGACAATTAGTGTAACTACAGTGCAGCCTTGTGTTAATTATGTGTCCTCAGTTTAGGGTGATGCCTGGAATTTTGTTGCCCGTTATACTATTTTCTCCCTCCTTCTCATCTCATATGTTCTTCACTTACTGTCATTATCCTCATTGCTCTCACACTTTTAATACTGCCGGGGCATCAATGACAAACTTTCCACATTAGTGTCATTAATCCCATCTCATCTCAACTCAACTCATCATCTCCTCTTTATTTTCCCCCAAACCCCTTTACATCCATCCATCAACCATCCATCCATCTATCCTTCCTCCTTCCATCCAAGTGGTGCCAGGGGTCATGGCAATAACCCAGGACTCATGGTGTAATTATTATTACATACATTCCAATTTAAATGCTAATGGCTCCATTAGACAAAACACATACACATGTACACACACATATATATGAGTATGAAAGCCAACATATCTACAGTACACACCCACAAATGGATGGATTGCTGCATGGATTCACACACACACACACACACACACACACCTATTAATAATAAGATGAAATTCCCTAATTATAATGAAGTCTGTGATAGCTGGCTAGCCCTCCCAGTCATTAGTGTGAATACATTTCCCTTGGGTAATTATGAACATATTTCAACCCTGTGATTAAAAGATGATTCCTGATCCCCCCCTACCCCCTCTTCTTAAGATAATGGCACTAAAGAACATAGAAATGCATAGCAGAACTCAGGGTTTTTACTTTTACTACGGTCACTGCCTCAACGGCATCAGAGTGATACCAGCTCGGTGAACCTATAGATCCACTGACCCCTGGTGTGGGTGGATCCTCGCTGTGTCTAACATAAGAGCTCACATGCTTGTGAAGTACATTAGCACCATCAGCCTGATAGATCCTCCAGGGCCTCAAGAAGCTCATCACCAGTGCCCAGATGTGCTTCAGGGCCGATATCTAAGACACAGGCACTGACGGGGGGGGGGGCTCTTACAAATTTGGTTTCTTCCTCGGAGGCACTGCACTTCCATCTATCACACAGAGAAGGCTGTCAGAAGCCTTGATACGACTTCAGATTGCCCCCTGAAAGACATGAGACATCTACCCAGGAAGTAGAGATAGACCAGCACTATCTGTGGTTCGGTGTCTTTGGGGGTGTGAAAGTGCTGAAATGTGGATTTCATACTAAAAACTAATTCTAAGCAGATTTAGAACATATTGTCACTTTTATAGGGCGGTTAGCAAGTATACTTAAATATTATAGCAGCATCCGTACTAAACCTGCAAATGTGTTCGTGCTGGTGGACGTTACTGTCCTACAATTCAGTGCATCTCTCGTTGACTTACAGCATCACGAGTAAGATGCTTTTATATCTGAAGCTGTTCCCAATAACCTCTTGTGTGAGTTAGAGTTGACCTGGTCAGTATCTACTGAACGTCAAACGTTGTGTCATGAATTTGCTGTACAGCTAAGAATTACAACAGAGGCCGACATCCTTGTCCTGTGTAACTGCAGCACTATATTTTACTGCTCATATTAAGTTATTTAATTTGTTCATCTGTAGTCTACTTCTGATAAATTATAATAATTAGCGGTCATGGAAGGCAAATATGATTGTCTGGTGGGAAGGTTGGGTGCAATAATCAGCCTTCTTGGTTTGGTTCAGGTTGCTGTCGAGTTTCATGTCAAATGTTTGCACCCAATGAACCCGGCAGTGATTGTGGCAAAACACTGATTATTTTTTAATCTCTCATTGGCTTAAATATGTACAGTACAATGCAGTAAAAGGTATATTTTTTTACTCAACAGTGTCTGGCTGCAGAACGGCCTAAAAGACTATAACAAACACAACGAACACAACTAATCAAGTCCTTCTGTTTAGGTTCGGTTCTGTATAGAGAGGTTTTATTTTTCATTCAAATTTTACAAATGGAAGAACCTGTAGAGAGGAGAGCAGCTGCCCAGGGATGAGTTACTGCACATATCAGAGCTGTGGGCTTATCTGCAATGAGGCCCACCCTCAGGCCAGAATCCAGTCTCCAAGGACATTCTATATAATCATTTGGTGTTTTAAAACCTACCAGTTAGGGATGTCCCCATCGGGTTTTGGTTTTGTTGAAATAACAGCTGTAGAGTACTGATTTTGGTACATCTTATATTTCTCTGGCAACTTGATCCAAATGCTGACTGCCCTGATTCAAATCGATTAAGCTTTTAACCTTAAAGTTTGCCTGGAAGAAAGAGACTCTGAATCTGATGTAACATGATCCCCTAGACACAAGACATATCACTCTGTCGGATAAGTAAAGTTGGTCATTTTAACCGGCAAAGCGACGGTCAGAGCGGCTGCTACCTGAATGTTTTGCACACAAGGATCGTATTTAATTTTTTAGCAGAAAGATACCAATCGTTCAAAGTGTGCTTGGAGTGGACCCGAAATGATACCACACACGCTTCTGTTTATTCCAGAGAAAACGCAGCACATCAGTTTCACAGATTGAAAAATATTATCGTTTGTTGCCTTTACCGCTCTACCCTGACCATGAGCATCTCCCCACGCCCCATGGAGCTGTAATGGGGAAAACTCTATCAATCTGCAGCAGATGAAAACTTTGAGTCTTCTGAAGAAAATACAGGAGAATTGATGTTCCTGACAACACAAGTGCACCCACACACAGAGCTGACAGGAGCAGAACTCTGGTCTGTGCAGGATGAATGGTTGTCCGGGGAACAGGTAGAAGTGGAGAAGCAGGCGAGGGAGCAAGGGGGATGGAGTGACCACGTGTTTCTAAAAGAGGGATGTACGTGAGTGAGTCATCTCCAGAGAGCTGCCAGCGCAGCCTCGCAGCCCTGCACTGATTGAGGGACTACAGAAAATGCTCCCGATAACTCCAAACACAACATCCCCAAAAAAAGGCCTTTTATGTCCTGAACAGTCATGTTCATTTCCCAGCAAGACCGAATTAAAAGCAAAGGCGAAATCTTGCTTGGAGTAATTTCTGATGATTCAGGCAATTCAGGTTTTACATGAATGTATCCAGTGGCCAGTTCTACAGCCTCTCCAATCCTTATTCCAGTCTTAAAACTCAATTTTGCTCAAAGCTTTGTCATATGAAATCATACAGTATGGAATGTATATATGTATATTTTTGTGAGAGGTACAGAGAGCTGATGTCACCTAAAGCAGAGCCTGGGAGTTCCGTTTCCACAGTGAACTAGCAGGCTAGCTAGGTAGCTATCAAGTTAGCAACCGGCCATGGCCTACACAAATTCAAAATACAAAGCTTCACAATACAAATTACGCGCGACGGCTACCTGCTACACACAGAGAGCGCTCCTGCCTGCTGCTCCTGTTTGCATTTGAAAATGGCCATAATAGAATCATTTCATTATGAATTTCACTTTTCAGATTTATACTTTATGTTTAGACACAAAAGTGCTTGTGCTCAAATGCTTCGGAGGATCCCCCCCCGGATTTCATTCTTGTCTGTGACATATTATACAGATATGCTGTAGGTATTGAAGCGGAAACTGATGTAATGTTGCTGGTTTGATGCCAATATGACTATCAACAGATCAACATTTTCTCTGTCTACTGTTACAGAGAAACGCACAAATCTCCAAATGGACGCGGTTCTGCGACGCACATGGGCTGCTCAGATAGGCGCTGTGGCTCCGGGCACGATAATTTAGACAACAGTGTGATTCCAACTTTTCTGGCAACAGTCACTGGAACAAAAGTCCCTTTTGTGCTTCAACATATCAGTGCCCCCATGAACAAAGACGTGTTTCGAGTGATGTGAGGACGGATTTGACTGGCCTGCACAGAGCACTGACCTCAACCCCATCACACACATTTTGGATGCTCTTGTGGCTGAATGAGAGCAAATCCCTGCAGCCAGGCTCCAAAATCTGGTGGAAAAACCTGAAGCCTGAAGAGCGGAATTTGGTGTAGCAGCACATTAGGGCCTAGAATAGAAAAAAGATATTCAGCAAATACATATGTCTGTAATGTTCAGGCTTCCACGTAAATCAAAACGGAATGTATGACTATTTGGTGGTTATTAGTTTCCAAAGTCCCACTGAGAAGGAGAGTGTTCATTGGTGATATCAGATTCTTATTGTGTTGAAACGATTAGAAACAAACTAACAGGGCTGAACTAAAAGAGAGCGGCAAATCGAAAATAACAAGAGATTTGCATTTGCTGATGTTGTTGGTCGACAGCCTAAATGAAAAGGAAAGAGCGTGAGGTGTGGAATTGACTCGCACAGCGCCAACGCCGTGGACGCACGCGCGTAGGTACATACAGCAGCCAGTTGTAATGAGGATATATTCCAATTCATGCACTCAATGTCTCACCCCAACCCCCAACCTTAACTCTGGTCACAAAAAGCCTAAACCTCACCGAATTCTGTAAAAGGAGAGAGAGAACAAAACCGCCGTGCCCAGTCAGTACAACATGTTGTCCCTGCCTGTCTGCTCGATTTCCATGGCCTGTGCGACCAACAACAACTCCACAAACTGTGACCAAACAATCTTGTTAGTTTCCCCCACACAACTTCTTTCTTTCCCGTGTCGTACAAGGAAAGTGACTGCCCTTCCCTGCAACGGGTCTCTCTTCAAATAGCACGCCGGAGACCGGATTATTCCCTTCACACGTTGCAAACCTGCACTTGGCGCTACATTCTTCATGTGAAGAAACTCTAAATAGTTTCAGTCAAACAATTTCAACAAGCAGATTTCTTAAAGGTTACACTTCAGGTTTTCGATGTGAAAAAATAAATGACTGCTACCCAAGATGTGTTTTAAACGGATGCAGGTTTGCTATTTCTTGCTGTGATATCATTTTGATTTGATTTTGGCTGATGTAAAAGTCTGGTAATATGATTAAATTACATTGAAACAGCAAGTCAGTCTGCTCCGCAATGTAATTTTGTTTGCAACTCTTAGAATAGGCTTAGCTCTGAATGCCATTCCTCTCCACTCACAATAAGGGTTTTCACTTCGGGGCCCTCACAGAATAACTGCAGTGGCCTTGCAGGCTGTAATGAACGTAGAACTATGTGCTCAGTTTGAGAAGAAATGTTAAGGGCAGATAATGGAAACTGTATTTGAAATTCACAGGAAGGAAGTTGAGAGAAGGCCAGTTAGTAAAGTTTTGACAACTTCACTAACTGGCCTCTTTTTAATTCACCTCAACACCGTAGAAGGTCTTGAATGCTACGGGTTGTGTTTTTGCACAGGATCCCTATAATATGGGCTTTACAGGCCATCCAAAGCCATTCTTTCTGTTTCAGTATCCTCCATCTCATGCACTGAATTCACAGGCATGCAGAAGAGTTTCCAGCCCAGATACGATCGATAATCCCTACAGGAGTGGAGCTCCACTTCACCCTGTGAAAGAAAGTGATTTTACCCGACTGCATTCACAATCTCTGAGGGTTTAAACATAAAATTGACTGGTCAATAGAAGGCTTCGCCCTCAGGTTCAGCTCCCTTTCACCACAACTGCTGTGTGGCGCCTAGAGAATCTGTACATGACAATCACAAACAGAATCACTCATGAGGCATAACCTTGGATGTGCTTGACTTGGTGCCAGATGGATCGGGGCAACAGCATTCCCACAGCAGCGCTGCACAAACGACACTGAGAGACATGGAGTCGGTACTTTTGGTTTGTCACCACAGCTTTTGCACCACTGTATATTTTTTACTTTTCCAACCATGTGCTCAGCACATCATATTGGTGTTTAAGAATACAGACAGGGCTGTGGCTCAGCAGGTAGACATCCCCTAAATGCAGGTTGGCAGTCTGATCCCTGGCACATGTGTTCACATGTGTTTTATAGACTTGCTGTCATGTGATGTCGTCTTTATATCACCTTTTATGGCTTTTTTTGGTTTTCATTATTTTTGTTTGTATCTAATCTTTTATCTTTTTCTTGCTTTAGTTTTTATTTTATTTATGTTTTATTGCTTTCTGAGTGGTGGGCGGCTGTGGCTGAAGGGTAGTGCGGTCGTCCATTAACCCCAGGGTTGGTGGTTCGATCCCAGCTCCCGCTGTCTGCATGTCGAAGTGTCCCTGGGCAAGACACTGAACCCCGAGTTGCCCCCGGTGGAGGCCAG